>PVJD01009422.1:0-62813 GCA_004026545.1 Mormoops blainvillei
AGGGAAGGGAAGGGAAGGGAAGGGAAGGGAAACAAAAAGAGAAAAGAAACTGTCCAGGCAGTGGAAGTGACTTGCCTAAATTTGCTGGTAACAATGGTCAATGGGTGTTTGGAAGCGGAGAACAAAAGTGGCAATGACACAATGTGGAGAGACAATAAAGAAAAAGAACTACCCCAGTAAGTCCGTTGCTCAACTTCAAGAAGTAGTTCTGGGAATAACCCACAAACTATGCCATCTGTCTTATTCTTCCCTGTCTGAACCTCTAAAATACCTAGAGTGAGAAAATGGAGCATCTTCCCAGTCTCCAGTCCATTCTGTCTGATACCGTCCTCATTTACCTTGTTTAAGTCTGGTGAGCCCAACACTCCCGAATCCTTTGGGGTAAAAACTGAATTCCAAGATTTTACCACATGTTGATCTTTTATAAAACAACTCAGACAATTTAGAATAAGCACTTAATGTTTAAGAAATACCTGTTTGTTGATTACTCTTTGAGAAAAGTTGCAAAATTTCTCATGGTACAAATTCTTAAATTATAGAGGTAAAAATGTAAAAGTGGGGAAACGAGACTCAATTTTCTCATCTGAGGAATGGAGAGGAATATTCAGTGGCATCTTGTCATTCCTTCTTATTTGAAATAGGTCATTTTGTGAAAAAAAATTGAGCCACTGTATTGACAGACCCCGATTTAAATATGACATTCTAATACTACGAGAACTTCTCCCTTTTTCTCCTCCTCTCTCATCCCACACACAATCTCACAAAATCTTGCTGAGCCTGGGGCTCTGGATGTGACCGAGACCTGGAAGGACTCCAGCAGTGATACAGGCAGAAATTTGCCTGAGGCCTGTGAAGGGCAGCTGCTTTTTGACCACCCTTACATTTGTTGCATTGCAATTGAAGTTCGGAGTCTGAAAGTGAGGAATGGGGGTTCTGAGTGCATTTGCAGTTGTGGGTGCTGTCAGAGCAAGAAGCTGCTTTGGTCCTTGGATGGGGAACAGTCAGAGTTTAGGCTGGAAGTGGGTCATATTTGCAACTGGAAAACATTTCTCAGGCAGGTGAGAATGGCTGTGTCAGTTGCTCACTCTTTCCAACTTCTCCTTCCCAAAATCTAACAGCTAATTTCCCTCTTTGTGTCATTAAAATGTAACTAATAATGTAAAATGCCACCCTGAAGTTCTAAGGTAACTATGGGAGCTATAAAACTATTTATGGAAAGCTTGAATTTTAAGTTGTTCCCAGTCTTCATTGCAGAACATTCTAGGGAGTTGTGGGGAGGAGATTAGGACTCACTCAGACCGTCTTCTTCCTCAACTGCAGAAAATCGATTGGAGAAGAACAAGTATGTTTCTGCCTCGTGCTGGCATTATGCATCATTTAACCCTTTCCACATGAAGAGAAGGCTCTGAGTTTATTTTTTGTCAAGCCAGGTCACAGCTCCACAGCCCTACCAGAGGGGAACCACATGCAACATCCACCCTTTCATTAGGCAAATCTAGGCAGAGCTAAAGACAGACTCCATTTCATTCCCCATCCTCTGACCTTCACTTCTGAAAGCCACTTGCTTTCAAGGTGAACAAGTTTGGTCTTGGAACCAATTAAATATACATACCATGGTGACTGGAGTGTTCTTGAAAGGATGTATTAGGGGAGTACCAAGAAAGAGGAAGCATTCCAGAATGAATTATTGATCAAGCTTTTTCTCTTACACATACACTAATACAAGGGTCTTACATTCCCAGCCAGGGGAGATTGCATTCTGTGTGGTCTTCACAGGGTTAAGAAAGATAACATCTTTGCTCCGAACTCTATCTATGTGGCGAATAGAAAATGTGTTTACATCTCTGTGTATCATCCTTTCTTTTGTTTCAAGAAAGTCCGAATCAGCAGATTTCAGAAGAATGCTAACACACCTGACAGGTTTAGAGAAATGATGTGTGTCACACAAAAAATATAGTTGGAAAAAAAGCCACTTTTCACTTATATAGCAGTTTTATCCTTGTCTTTAAACAGGTTGTGGTTATTAATTAAATGTTGTCATACATCACCTGTCACCTTGTTTCTATTAACCCAAGTGGAAACATCAGGTTTGATTACTAGTAGTGGTGGGGAAACTGAGGCAATGCGGAAGAGTAGATTAAAAACAGTCATTGAGGAAGTTAAGGGACTGTCACCTCGGTATGGACTACTCCAACCTCACTCATTTCATGAGAACTACTGTGGAGATAACAAACCAGGTACAGCTTACAGTAATTCTGGCCTTCTCACTCCCACCGGTCGCCCTTCCCTGCTAACCCAGCTGATGGAGCTGCCTCCTTGCAGGCCAGCTTAGTGGCCACTGCCATGTATTAGTTACCTATGGCTGTAGAACCAATGACCATGGTCTTATAGGCCTAAACAATGCACATTTATTGTCTCACAGTTTTAGCAGGTGAGGCGTCTGGGAATGACTCAGCTGAGTCCTATGCTTAGGGTCCCAGGCGGCTGTGATTAAAGTGTCAGCTAGGGCTGGACTCTCATTTGATGAAGAAGCTGCTGTCCTGCTCATGTGGTTTTGGCAGCACTCTGTTCCTTGTAGCTGTTTTGTGTTGGCTGTGGGTCACGGTTCCTAAAGGCCACCCATAGTTCCTTGCCACATGGCTCTTCGGATCATGACCATTTATTCGCCTAGGAGAGTAGTTAGAGTCTGATATCAAGATGGAGTCTTATATTACAGAGTGTAATCACATGATGTGCTTTGTCACTGCAAAAGGGGACATTCCATCACTTTTGCTGTATTCAGTTGGTTTAGAAGGAAGTTACAGGTCTCCCATGCTCTGGGGGATACTCTGGAGTCTGTCTGCCACACCTAGGAATCTGGAAGTAGAAACTCCTTCAAATACTTAAATTTTGGAGTAGACTTTCAACAGAAAAAGTTGAGGAGCTGGGCAGATTATTTTATATTATCTATCTTCCAGAGGACAAGAGAACTCAGCAGAACATTGAACCCATACAAAAATAGGTGTTTAATTAAGACTGCAGGAAAACTCCAGTAGTTTGGTTCATTAATTGAGATACAAGATTAATATACTCTACTAACAGCCAGATTTTAAAATGGCCACCTTCAGGTCCCCTTTTATAGTCTTAAAGAGGAAAAATAAAAACATGATAAACAAGACAAATGCCTACCTTTTGCTTGGACCAACCTAAACCCTGGGCAGAAGACTCAGGATGCTTTCATGCAGGAGCAGTGTTTTTCAAAGGGCAGCCCTCAGCTGGATCAGAGCACGTTAAGAGGATAGGATAAAAGGCCAGTTTCTGGGTACCAGCTCTGACCTATTGAGTCACCTCTCTGGGCGCAGAACCCAGTCATCTGCATTTTAACAAGAACCCTGGGGATCTCATTTACATTGGAGATTGAGAGACAGCACTCAAGAAGCTTTGACAGACATATGACTCACCTGAGGTCTTGTTGGAATGCAGATCTGATTCAGCTGGTCCAGAGTGGGAGGAGTAGGACGGAGTGTCTGTGACCCTAACAAGCTCCCAGACGATGTCATTGTTGCTGGTCCTCAGATCATGCTTTGAATGGCAAGAGAAGAAGATAAAGACTGAAAGCATCAAATAGCAAAATTCTCCTTCTACCCAAAGTGACTCTGAATTAGGGAATTTTAAGTGATTTAAATATTTTAAGTGAAAATCTCTGACCTTCCCAGAGCCAGATGAAGATGGCTTTTTTCTGTGCGCAGGGCATATTGTGGCTTTTGTAGGTAACTGACACTTAGATTTGGGTAAAAGGGTCAGGGTCAGGGGATTGAGTGATGTCGGGGATAAAATTATGACGTTAATGGGTATATGATCAGAGCAACAAAGAGACACAGAGAAGACAACAAGGGTCCAGGCGAGCATCCGAGAAGACGGGAGCTGGCTCAGAGCTAGCCAGCATAGTCTAGACAGAGTGGCTCCCTCCCTCAGCAAGATCTGCAGAGGAGACGGGGCCCAGAGCATGCTGGTACAGGATGAGCCAGAGGGAGGCAAAACAAACCAAAAAAAGATAAGAAGAAAACAAGAGTATTAACAATAATGGATCAGAATCAGCCAAGAACCTCCAACCAAATGCACAGAGGAGAATGACAGCAAACTTTGTAGAAGACCTAGAAGACAGAGAGTAGTAGCAGGCAGTTGGGAAGCGAGATGGCCACCACTTCTGTTTTCCACCAGAAGCTGACAGCAGTATAATCAAAGGCAAAGGAGTTTTTATAAGCTAGAGAATAGGAGAAGGAAAAATGTCCTGGAGGCCCAGTGTGGCTAATATTACAAAGCTAAGTTAGGCAAACTTAACTAGGGGCAGCAACATTATTGGAAGGCCTGAGGCCATGTGTTCTGGAGGAAAGACCATGGAACTGGGATTCTTGACTTCTCCTTCTGGTTTATGTATTCATTCATTACTCATTTCCTGAGAGTCTACAAGGTTCTAAACGCTGTGCTAAGTTTTGCAAAACTTAAAATAATTAAAATTTTAAAAATAACAGAAAGTATGTAACAAAATGTCAATAATAATATTTGAGTGATTAGTTTGCATTAGGTACTATCCTAAGTACTTCACCTTTATTGGGTACTTTAAATATTAGAACAATCTACTGAGGTAGGTAGCGCTTTTATACCCATTCTTCAGATGTGGAAAATGAGGTGAAAAATTACAAAGACAGACTATTTCTGCTCTACTGGAACTCATATCCTAATAGTCATGCCTCCAATTAACAGAATGACTATTGGTGATTTTTCAGCCTTTTTCCTCTTCTATAGCCAACCAATAATAGCTACATATATTAAGAGCTTGCTCTGAGCCAGACACAGCATCTTATTTAATCCTCACAATAACCTTAGAAGGTAATTAGTATTATCATACCCATTTTAAAGATGAAGAAACTAAAGTTCAGGGAGGATAAGTAGTTCTCCAAAAATACCACATCAAGGATTTAAATCCAAGCAGTCTGACTCCAGACTAAAATATAACACAACTGAAAGTAGGAGATTGAACTAAATCTTTATGATTACATCTTGTTGGAATATTCTATTACATTCTTATAAATATCCTGAACCTTACAGAGTTTATGACCCATATACTTTTGTATCTGAACCAGCTATGTGAGCTAACAGACTATAAGAGGCAGACAATCTAAGGACAGGTGGTGACAGGGAAAAAAATTCCATTTGTCGTTCATGCGCAATGGCAACAGAGAGCCAATGCAAGCTCTTCCATCTGTGGACGATGGCACCAACAGGCTGTGCCCCCATGTGGACCCAGGCCCCACACTGCATGAGGGTGCTCAGTTCAGCATGGAGACTTCAAGGCTCAAGGAATAACTGACTCTGTGAATCCAGGGACTGGTTTCAGCACAGATCCAGAATGCAACCTTTCCTGATAGGGTTGAACCAGAGAGGATTTAAATATGAGATTCTGAACTGACAGAAAGATACATAAATTGTGCTCATTGCTGGAGTCAGAAACAAATTCTTTTTTCTCTGAGGAGTGTTATCAAGCAGGAAATCAAGTCCACAGGTGAGAGAGGCAGGGAAGTGACTAAGGGGAAGTGACAGAGGTACCTGGCAGACACGAGAGTCTGGGTAAATCCACACTCTATGGAACATCATGCAAAAATAAGTGCCCATAAACCACTTGCCATCTTCTGGTTGATATAATGGATGACACAAAATTTAATGGATGCACCAGAATTTGAGAGCTTCAACTTGTCCAGAGTCAAAGTGATTCATTTATTCATTTGACAAATATTTCGTGGGTGCCCACCAAGCTCCATGCTTAAGGAATTTAGCAGTGAACCAAATAAAAACTGACCCTGCCTTTCTCAAGATTATTTTTAGATGCAGAAAATAATTAAAGAACCTGGTAACTATAGATAAGCCAAGAATTAAACAAGATAATTTGAGGGGATGATAAATGTTATAAAGGGCACACACAGGATGATCTGACGGAGAAAGGTCAGAAATGGGACCACTTTAGATACTGTGGTCAGGGAAGATCTCTATTTTGAGGTGACATTGGACCTGAAGGATGAGGAGGGATCCCTGTAATGAGCAGGGGGAGAGAGTGCTAGGGGGAGGGAAGAGGCTCTGAAGCAAGAGCAAGGTTGGCCAGTTCGAGGACCTAAGAGGTAATCACAATGGCTGATGGGAGAAGCACCGGGGATGAGATGTAAGAAAAGAAGTTCAGGCAGACCAGGATCACATAGGGTTTTGTGCATCCTGCCAAAGAGGTAGGTTTCATTCTAAGACCAAGTGAAGCTTGTTAAGCAAATGAGTGACTTGATTTGCTTTAGGAAAAGATCACTTTGCTGCAATGTAAAGAATGAGTTACCAGGGTCCCAGAATAGTGGCAGGTAACCAAATAAAAGATTATTGTAGTCATCCAAGTGGGAAATGATGTTGACTTGGATTAGGTGGGGGCAGGAGAGCTAGAAAACGGTGGATGGATTTAAGAACTATTCTGGAGGTAGAACTGGTAGAACATGCTAATGAATTAGCTGTGGGGAAGAGTCAAAGGGGGTATTTGTGCCTTTATATCACAATTTTTCTGGACTTGAAGCTCTTCCTCATGAATTTCATTCAGTTTCATACAATATGGACATCCCCAGGGGTAAAACACAATTAATCAGTCTGAGTCTTTCCTGTTCTTCTCTTGTGATGATGAGCATGACCAAAGGCAGACCACAGGAGGGAGGGGAGAAAGCCAAGGGCCTAGGTGCCCCACCACCTGGACCCGCAGCCTCCCGGCAAAGTCAGCTGCTGGGCTGGCTTTGACCAGTGAGTAGCACCTGGAGGAAGCCAATGATGCAAAGCGTTGGGCACAGAACATTGGAAAATGGCCTTGCCAGCCATTTCAGATCTACTTCATCCCATCAAAGAGGAATGAACAATAAAATCAGGATGAGCACGGTGTGTGCTTGTGTATGTGCATGTGTTTGAGGCTGGGTTGAAATTGGGAAAAAATGGAGGGCAGAGGCAGGCTTGCTTTTGTCTTAGATGGAAAGGGGCTTCCTTCGCTGCCTTGAATTAACAGAAAGCAAAATAACTATATCTGAATCCTGATTGTCTCTGAACTTGTCTGAGCTTGTCTCCAATTTGCAGCACAAACAGGAGAGAGTGGCAAAAATTTGACCAAAACATTATTCTATAACTCAGGTTCACTCCCTCCCTGATACCACAGTCCCCTCTCCTAGCAGGTCCCTCCTGCCCCTGGCATGCTGCCTCACAAAGGCCAAGTCTGGGCCAGAGTTAATCATGGAAATGCTGTCTCATTGTGCCCTAGTCAAGGCCAATTAGCCATAAAAAAAGGGAGATGTAGGTCTTTAGGTATTTTTTTTAAAAAACAAAATACAATTCCCAACTGGCCTGAGAGATCTGCCTTGAAAAATCAGAGGAAACGAAGTAGAATCCTAGATGGGCGGAAAAGCAGGATTGCTGAAGAGAGACCCTGAAGCGCATGTTTCGTGAGGCTTGCGCTTAAGTGAGCGAGCCGGCAGGGAGCGAGCAGGCAGGGAGCGACACTCCTCTGACCACGGACAGAGAGGCCGGCTTTTCTCCCAGCACTGAATGACAAGTTACATAGCCCCAGGGGTCTTCATTGCTCTGTAAGTAAGAAGGAAAGGGGAAGGAAGACACATGATAAAACCTTAGTTGCCTGGAGACAAGGAGTGAACCAAATGATCACTTGAGGTCATTTCAAGGTCTGGGATCTATGATGCTGTACAGGAGACAGTATCATATCATGGCAAAGAATGTAAAGTGGAAATTAAGTTTATGCCCCAACCATACCGTGTTCTAAGTCACCTTGGACACGTCATTTATCTTCTTTGTACATTCATTTCCTAATTTGTAAAATGCAGATCATAATAGGGTTGTTGTAAAGACTGAATGAGTTAATACAAGTAAGTAGCTTAAAATAGTGCCTGGCACATGGTGATTGCTCTATAAATACTAGATGTGTTTTCTCTTAAAACCATCTTCTGTACCAATCACCCCATTATTTGAGCTCCTAATAATTCAACGCGAGGGTCCTTAGGCTCCCAGGATAATCTGCAGTCCTTCTGTCCAGTCTCCTGCTTCCACGGAAACTTTGGCTAAGCTATCCAAGAGAGATGGGAGCTTGTGCCCCCCAACATAATTTGGAGAAGCACCCTGAGGTGTCTGATTTCCATGGGGACCATTACAGCTGGTGGGCTTGCTTATGACCGGAAAGTGCCCTCTGACTAGGAAAACTTGTGGGTACCACAGCCACCTTAAATGAAGCCAACCTCAAAAAATAGGCATTTGGACAAAAGATCACAGTGAGGGACCATTTTCAAACATCAGAAGGTGACCTCAAGAGCCAACTCAAGCTTCTGTCCCCCGATCAATGTTCCAGGGACTCGGGAAGCAGAATAATCTCTTCCCAAACTTGTTTTACTTAATAAAGGCAAATATTCATTAATTAACCATTAGCCTCATTAAAAAGGAGAAACTCGGCTTCCCAAAGCACGGGGGATCCATGGTTCTCAGAGCCAGCAGCAGAGTCTGACGGGCGCGGCAGGAAGACAGCATCAACTTCGTGACTGGGCTTGGGGAGCTAGAGAGCACTCCGGAGTCTTCCCTCCCTTCATACAATGTTGAATGTTTCTCCAAAATATGAATAATATATGGCATGTGGGTGAGTCCTTTCTGTAACAAACTCAGAGACCTTCAGGAACAACCGCCGTCTTCTTCATTCCAGGACATCAGAACATCACAGAAACAGCATTGCAAACGCCTTGCCTTTCCTTGCTGTTTAAAACAAGAATTTATTTACTTTTCCCGTTTTCATATAAATTTTATTTTCCACTTACAGCTTACATTCAATATTATTTTGTATTAGTTTCAGGTGTGGTTAGACAATTACATACTTGCGGAGGCATTAAGAAGCACAAATTGGTAGTTACAAAACAGTCACAGAGAAATAAAGTGCAGCGTAGGGAATAAAGTCGATAATAACGTAATAACTGTGTATGGTGCCAGGTGAGTACTGGAAACATCAGGGGTGGGAGAACGCTTTGCAAATGACTTTCCTTATCTAATGAAGGGGAAACTGAGGTCTGCAGAAGTAGAGCTTGTCCAAGATTATAAAGCAATAGAAAGACTTGAAATTCAACTCCATCGTTGGACTCCCAGCTACACAGGCAGCCACTTACTCTTACTTGATATTTTAAGCAAGAAGAAGATGTCTGCCCATAGAATCTTTTGTTAATTCCCTTGCTTGACCAAAAGGAGAGACAATATCTTGGAAAGAATGAAAAAAGAAACCATCCTCTGACTGATTTCACTGCCTCTGGCAACTTCTCCTAAAACACAATTTTCTAAAACTTACATCTCCTTATGCCATTCTCCTGGTTAAATCCTTAAATGACTCCCTATTGACTTTAGGATAAAATCCAAAGTCCACATAATAAGGCCATTTATTAACTGGCTCCTGCCTCCCTCGCCAGCTTCATCCCTTCCTACCCCCCAAAAGACACACTCTACCTTCTACCCACCAGAAGCTTCCACAGGTCCCACTGGCCAGACTCTGTCTCTTTCCTCTTTTCTCTGAGGTGCTGAGCGTACTGCACACTGCCCATCCGTCCACTTCGCCCTTCTGACTTCAGTCCCTCCGAAGTCAGATATCACTTCCTCTTAGGATGCCTTTCCTCACCTTCAGGCTGAATGAGGCTCCCTGTCAGTTTTCTTGCAGGACACTGAGGAGACCCTTAGCCAGGAGGTTTCACTATCTTTAAGTTATCGCTTCGCCAACCTGCCTGTGAGCTCTGCCTGGGGCAGAAGCTGGGAATATTCATGCCTGTATCCCCAGCCCCAAGCACAGTGCCTGGCACATGGTAGTTCTCTAATAGATAGTTAATAGTAGATAGTTAACAAATGCTGCTCTCACACCTAAAGTAGGCCCCTTTCCTTTACTAATTTTATATACAACTATTTGTATGGATATTTAATTACAACCTAGAAAAAACAGGGATGCAGGATCAATCGTTAATTAGTCTGAAAATGATTACACCTGCTTTTTCAGAGCAATAGGGTGGCATCAATAACCCAAATCAACAGACAATACAGAAGTCATGTCTAGCTGGTTTGGGGTGCACGATATTGTGTTATAAATGTGTGTGTGCATGAAGGGGGGGGGCATGTGCAATTGTGTGTGAGGCTTACTTTTATCATTTGACCTTTTTTTTTTTTTGCTGGTCATGTCGATGTGTCAGCTCCCTAAGAGCACACCCACTAACAAGGATAGTGAAGAGGAGCAAATGGCAAGAGATTGGCAAAAATGAGCCTGGCACTGCAAAGTTATTGCCCAAAGACATAGTACAGCCCACTAAATGCATAACCCATAATATCCTAGGAATTTAGCAGTAAGCTACCAATGTCCACAACTTCTTGAAAATAAAATCCCTTACACTGATGTCTCATGCTAGAGTTTACAAAGCATCTTTACATTAAAGTTCTCATTTGTTTCTGACAGCATTCTAAAGGGTATAAAGAATATTTTATCTTGCCTTGTTTTACCTTTGAATAATATAATAAGCAGCCATGTACCCACAGACAACATAAAAATTAGCACCTGGACAAAAGCTTATACTTATCGATGCTGTGGTCTTCTCCTATCCCACCCACTCCCCCAACCCACGCCCCATAACAGCACACTAAAGAAAATGTGGGCTTTCCTTTACATGTATTTCTAAAAAGTGTATTTTTGTTTTACCTTTTAAAACTTTATGAAGTGGGTATCATGCAACAGAAAATTGTTGTACCTTACTTCTTTAACTTAATGTTATATTGCTAAGTTTCATGAATATTATTGCATGGAACTTCCATTTATTCTTTTTGCCTGCTCTACAATACTCCATTATATGACTGACAGGACCACAGCTCACTCACCCCTCTCTTGCTCTGTGAGTAACTGGGTGGTTCACATTTTTGCTCTTGAACAGTGCTGCTGTGAATATTCTCATGTGTATATCCTGCTGTGCAGGCGCAGAAGTGTCTCTTGAGTGTTCACATAGCAGTACTTATTGCAAGGCAGCAGAGAAAGTGAGTTTTAATCTTCAAGAATAACGTTAGACCATTTTACACAAAGGCCGTGCCGAGTAGCATGCCCACCGGCAGAGTTCGGGGTACCCATCATTCCATGTCCTCTTTACCAACAGGGTCGACCCAAACAACTGAGGATGAGAAAACATGACTCTCAAACCAGCATCCTTTGAGGCAAATCAAGCTGCTGTCTCACAAAGCATTTTACTAGGTTTGTTTTGGTTTTTGTTTTTGTTTTTGTTTTTTAATTGGCTCTGAAAACCTTTATTTGGAGAAACGCTCTTATTTGCCATGGGCCCCACTTTCCCGTAGTGTCTCACACATGGGCTGATTCACACAATTTAACTGTTGCCTGGCCTCTATAAGCAAATGAGCTTGAGATCCCTGTGCCTCGTAAAAGTCCATGAATTTAGACTTATGGAAGAATAGCAAGTCCAAGGAAAGGCGCTCTCTAAAACAGTGCAGAAAGAACTCAGCGGAATGCCCTGCGGATTTTTGATCAATTATCCCTCAAAACTGAAACTGTGGCTATTCTTTACCAAACAGAGTGAGGTATAATTTCAGGAATGCAACTTAAAGTGACAGATGCAAACAGGATGGAACTGAAAATAAACAGTTGTTGAAGGCATGTGCTGCCACTATTAATCTGCACATCAATTCTTAGAGATATGTATTATTATCCCTATTTTATAGCCAAAGAAAATGAAGTATAAGGAATGTCACTGGCCTCCCAAGCTAATAAGTAGGAGAGAGCTGGGACTGGAATTTATGGCTGAATAACTCAATTCAAAACACATGCATAGTATACCATAGCACATTGTCTCCAACAAAGCACTGTCTCCTCTCTGCTGAGAAGTCACTAGTTTTATGGGAAGCACCTAATTTAATCCCCCAAAGTGTTGCAAGGGGGTTATAGCTCTTGGTTTTGCTTTTTCTTAGACATAAGACATTTAGATCTAGGGGCTTGCCCAAGATCACCTGGGGAATAATTGAAGATACGAAGTTATATACAAATACTCCTCACTCTCACATCACCTTATTCCATACTGACTGAGCATCAAGTTCATACAAAAAGGCCCTAAGAGGCATCACTGCAGTCACTGGGGGCTGACGTAATTTATTCTTACTGGGTGGAATCACAAGTTTCCTCACAACGAGGCACTGAAATCAATGGTCTTGGAAGCGGCAAGTTTGGGAAAGGAGAGAATTGCTTCACCTATACCAGTCTAGAAACTAAATACTGTCACCAATGTCAATGTCGGGCTATACTTTTAGCACAATTATCTCCTTTGGAAATCTGCTAAAGTAGAGACACACACCACAGCTTAGAGATTCACTAATATTTCTAGAATGGAAAGAAATGTTAGAAAGCAGACTTCCAAAGAAAAACAACATTCTTTCCAGAAACAGCGACAAAGAGTGGGAACCTTCGTCAAATTTTAATGTGATGCCCTCTTCCTTCTCAAAGGAGATTTGGAAGTTTGTAAGAATAAACAGATCATCACCTTTGAAAATAAATTGAACCTTGAATTTTTCCCATCCAAGCCTGGATCCTGGTGAGGGCTATATTGTAGAGACCAGGAAAACCCTCCAATTTCACGATAGTCACCCAGGGAAGCCATCGCTGGAATATTTACCAACAACAATTTCAATCCTGACTCCATATCTGTTGAGACAGAGAATGCTCTTGAAATACTGAAAATGTCATTAGCATGAACTGCTTCAGGATTTGACGGAAGCTGCCTCTGCTCTGGATCCCCACCTGCCACCTCAAGGAGAAGGTTTGGGACAAGGACCACCTGCCTTCTTTCAGGCATAGAACTAGGCACAGAAGATGCAATGATAAATAAGATAGACTTTCCCCTCAAAGAACTCACAGTCTCACAAACAGGCATGCGTCAGGGTCCCATGTACAATGACAGAAGCTTGCAGCTGGGCCTGAGTAAGAGGGGTGATCAATCAGTACTCTCAGTGGTGGAGAAAATATGTGAAAAAGCGGATGTCAGACATGAGTTTTAAGGATGGGTGCAATGCTCAGTTCTGTCTATTGGATCTCAAGAGTGTTCCTGCAACTCTTTCTCTTGGGTTCCCTTTTGACCCAAAAAGGCAAAGTAGTTAGCTCTTGTGTGGCAGAGAATTAACACTTTCATTTGTTGAGCTCAGATTCGGTGGTCCTAAGACTGAAAAGCATCCCTTGAAATGCATACCTACAGAGTGTAGCCCTTTTCCTACAACACATGAAAAAGAGAGATCTCTACCCAAGTATTCTCCGCTATACAGATTCCTTTCATACCTACGGAGACAGAGAATGAACTGATGGCTCCTAGCAGGAGCATCCTTCCTCTTTTCTTTGTCCCTATTATCAGGCAATAATAGCCACCTCTTCTATCATATCAGAATCTATAAGTTCAAACTGGCATCTTCAGCTCCTGTGACCATCAGATAACCAGATGTAACTGCCTCTGCTTTGCTCTCCAGAGAAACTACAGGTTAATTTTGTTTCAAAGTAGTAAAAGAGAAAAGTTTGGGGGGTGGGGGGAAATGTCATCACCTAGTCCCAGGCAATTTTAGCATCCTTACTCCTCCTGTCCGCCTCTCTCCCATCGAAGTCAAACAAAGCCAACCACTCCATCCTGATATGTCCCTTTTCCCTGCACTATGTAAAGCTAGCTACAGATGGCATGCATGGATTGGTGCTCCAAAACTCCCCAGTGCCCACTCCCTTCCATCAAGCTGGTTCCTAAATCTGTGGATGCAGCAGACTTCAGAAAAGGAAGCTGCGTGATCACGCAGCGTGAGCTTTGGCACAGTGGAGTTTGAGCTGTGCCAGGGCCACGATGCCCAAGTCTCACCCGTTCTGATGCAACACTCAGATTGGCATCTGGTTGCCCCACTGCCCACATGATGAGCTTCTGTTTCTGAAAGCCAAGTTTTTCTCTTTGTTGCACCCTAGGTAGTAGGTAAAGAAAGGCATGACAAAGTAGGGAGAAAGGAAAAAGGAAAATCATCAGAGGAAAAGTGGTTGAGGGGCTTGGAGGACATACACCCCTGAATACTTCCTTGTCTGCTCATTAATTTTCCTGCATATAACTTCCAGAGGAAGGGCTTGGAAAGGACCAGCCAAGGAAGAGGAGTAAAGGGCTTGGTGAACTTTTCTTCCTTGGGAGTTCTTGTACTGCTCTCGAAAATCCAGCCCCTAGTCATCCTCAGTGCCATTCCAGAGCACTTAACCACGAGACTCATTTGTTGGTATTTACTACGTTTCTAGCATTGTATAAAAATTTGTATACTCATTTTCTTATTAAATCTTCAAGTAAAACTGAAGGCTGGTATTATTTTCCAGAGGAGAATGAAGAGATGTTAAAGGAGTTGCCAAGATCACACAGTTCTTCAGTGGCAGGGTGAAGATTCAAACCCAGCTCTGTACAATTGCAAGGGCTTTATCCCTAAAAACTCTTGTCCACCTCAACTAGCAGTCATAGCAGAGCCTTGGCTTTTTGAAGCATTGCCTGAGGCTCTCTGCCTCAGAAATATTTACATTTTAAGAGCCCGTCTCTTAATGAGGTTTCAATGAGCAAAGAAATGAATTGCTTGTAGTGTTACTTAGGACTCTGTAATAGGTCACAGAGGAAATACATGGGGTCAGAGGTATCTCAAATAACAGTATGTAGACTGTTGTCTATCTTGACTCCATATAATGAAGCCAGGCCCATCTGAAAGAAGGTTGAAACTACTGCTTCACATTTGTCCCAATAGAAACGTGCTTATTGGGGGTTATAACCAATAGAAACTTTGTTCGCACATAGGACAGGCTTCCCAGTGAGCCGTGGAAATTTCACAGATGACTGTAGCACATGCACTCAGCTCTCATACTCCAGGCTAAGAAGGATTCAGTCCTACCTACCTGGTTACAAAGCAATGAGCAAGGTGATTTCCCAGAAAACTCTTAGCCTCAATTTGAAATCCTTAACTTTGATTTGGAGTATTTAATTTTATCACCCAGGACTTCCTAAAGACGCACATGTGATTTACGTTTCTGCCCTTAAAACGATATTAGATAAGCAAAGTAAGAGAGTTCCAACACGAAAGAAAAACATTTTTCCAGACTTGGGTCAAGAATAAATTGTCTAGCCAATAACATTTGGGGATCTAATTGCCACCTTCCTCCAGGCGTCCAGATCTCCCAACCCCAGTTGACTTTCTGTCCTCCTGGACCAACCCTTATTGGAAATCATTTCCTGACAAGCTACCAAACACAGCTTCTTGAAAGCAAACAACAGATGCAAAGGTCTTTATTTGTCCTTGTCTCTTCCCTCCTGTTGTGGAGAGAGAGCTCATCTCCAGCAGAGAAAGACAGGAGTGGTGGTGACCTGCTCCATTCCTGGGTCCCAGCTCCCTCCTCAGATGCCCCAGCACACTTCCTCTCCCCTCCCAGGGCACTCCTGGGGCTGCCCTACCTGAAAGGAAGAGGAGAGAAGGGAAGAACCTCAAGAGGACAACTCGTGTAACATCTCATCAATCAGGATCCTGCCATATGCAAATCAGTAATAGAAAGAAATTAAATACGGGTTCAACACATTTATTCCAGAGATATGAATGCAAGTTAGCTAGATGAATATGGGTTTAGATATCCCAGAGTTGCCTTTCTATGCCCTCTTCATTGTTTTAGTACAAGCAGGAAGCCCCGAATATTCTAGTTTCATGCTATGAACAAAGATATGTGTTCTGACAAATGCTTTCATAATTAGCTTTTAATCACCCAAGGTATGTTGTTGTCATAGGGGCATTTGCACTTAGGAAAGGATGTTCATATTGGTCCATGCTTAACCTCAAAGTGAAAGCCAAAGTCCCTATTTATTATGGTGTCCTACAAGCCCTTTCATGATTTACTTCCCCCGCCCCATCTCTGATCTCTTTTCTTACTGATTTTCCTCTTAGTTCCCTACTCGCTCTCCACCAGCCAAAATGGTCCCTTTACTGCATCTCCTATTTTAGTCTTTGCCCTGGCTGTTCTTTTATTCCTTTCTTTTCTTATTTTCCTCTCCATCCTCACCCATGGACACCTTTTTGTTGCCTTTAGAGAGAGGAGAGAGGAAGGAGAGAGACAGAGAGAGGGAGAAACATAGATGTGAGAGAGAAACATAGATTGGCTGCCTCCCCTGCACACCCTGACCAGGGATCGAACCTGCAACCTAGGCATGTGCCCTGACCAGGTATCAAACCCACAACCCTTTGGTTTACGGAACACTGCTCCACCCAACTGAGCCCCACTAGCCAGGGCCCTGGCTATTTTTTGACTAGAATAGTTTCCCCAAAAATCCCCTTAGCTTACTCTCTTACTAGATCAAGTCTTTGATCAAATCCTACCTTTTCCAAGAGGTCTTCTTCCTTCCCTAGGCATCCTAGTGCAAATTCTACCTGCCCTGTACCACTCCCCAACCCCTTGCTCTCTCCAAATCCCCTTTACTCTGCCCAATTTTTCCCATAGCACTTATTCTATAGCATACTGCATATTTTTATCATTTATTATGTTTATTATTTATTTTCCTTTATTTCATGCCCTGCTAGAATGCAAACTCTATGAAAGCAGGAATTTTTGAGCTTTTGATCATCAATGTATCCCAAATGTCTAGGATAATTCCTTCCACACAATAGATGCTCAAGAAATGTTGGCTGGATGAACGCAGGGTGAAAAGAATACACATCCAATGGAGGAATTTCAAATACTCTAGAACTGGGTACCCACCTCCATCTGTACCCCAGGTGGCAGGTCCATCCTGACATGCACAGAAGCTCCAAAGAAGAGCAAGCCCCCATGCTTCTTACATTCCTCGCAGCCTTAATCCTTAGTTCCCATAGGTCTATTTTCCTTTGCACATTTCATATTCTGCACCCAAACATCCCCATTGTAGATTTAAGGTGCACACAACTGATCCGTTTACTTCCTTATTTGCCAGCATTTCAGGCCTTTCTTCCCACTGTCTGGCTTGAGTGTCCTGGGACTGCCTGCGCTACCTGGTTCTACCTGGATACTGGCTCCTCTACCTGGCAACAGCCCCCACAAGTATCCTGCTTGGCTCAGAGATGCCGTTCTGGGGAAACTTGGACTACAAGAGGAAGTAACACTCTGAAATGGATCTTCGTTCACTGTTTTGTATAATATCAGAACACATTAAAATCAATAGAAACAAGCTCTCAGTTCCATCAGGAAACAAACTTCATAAAAAGTATGACACACGATTATGACTCTGTGTTTGGAAGGTCAGAACAAACTTTGAATTGATATGTGAATAAGGCAAGAAAAATATATGTAAAAACCTGAAGCCACAATAATGACAAACTGCCCTCAAATTGCACATGCATTTTACAGAAAATTTCTCCTGATTTAAGTCTTTTTGACTGCAAAACTCAAGTGATACTTCATTTTTTCAATGGCTACTCAATCTCAAAGCTGGGCAGCCATTTTTAAATGCTCAGCAGCCACAAACTGCCAACTTCATAGCACGGAAACCCTGAGCAGGTGGCAGCTGAGGCAGGGCTGCTGTGGACGTGCGGTGTGCTGTGACACGCAACAGACATGCTATGGGGAAGGGAGAGGTTAACTCCACACAGAGAGGGTCAGAACCCCTGTGGGAGCAGGTGTGACTTAAGCTGCGTCAGAAAGCATGGCACTAGGGCCACTGCAGGTGGTTACATAGGTCACTGTGTAGAACTCCTGCCACCATCATGATCTCTACTCTAGGGAAGAATTCAGACAGGACTAATAAACTCTCCCAAGAGCAGTAAAGTCAACCATGACACCAAAAAACAAAGATCATGGGTTCCGGCATCTCCCCACTTGGGCACTTGGGAAGATGGTGGCCCTCTAAAACATGCCCGGGAATGATGCTCACTCATTCAGTAATTGTGAGGATTCGAGCTATTAAATAAAAGCACAAGCATAAAATGGCTAGAACAGTGCCTAAATGAGATCACCCTGTAGCACCTTTCCCCCTTACCAGCACCATCTTATACTCTTTAATATTTACTTTCAAGGTGGATCCCTCGTGCGAGCCCCGGCTCCCAGTCTTGATATCAAATCTAGACACAGAGACTTCAGTGAGAGATTGTGAAGCGGGGGCAGCATTCCCTGGGCACAGGGGCAGTCAGAACATGTCAGGGAATGAAGCATACTTCCACGCTAACAGGGAGCAAATAAGTGAGGATTATGGAAAGCAATGTTGCAAAGTAGCTGAGGATCAAAACACATGAGGTATGAATGCCATGCCTGGAGCTTCCATTGGATGGTGCCTGCAGGGTGAACCACTGAAGGCTTCTGAGGAGTGAATTGATCTGTTTAGGTCCCTGCTGGGTCTCCTGCAACCTGTGTCTTCTCCTCAGGAAGTAACCGCCCCGCAGAGAAAATGGTGTTAATTCTATTCCTAAGAGATGGGGAAGATCCTTCTTGCCTCTATGGTCTACATAATATACATTATCTGGGTGCCTAGAACTCAGTCTGAGGGCCTTCAATGACAAGCACTCAACTAGACATAGAACACTGACAGGTGAGCTCCCAAGAGAATGAATTACTGACATGCAGTCATTTTCATTGCAAATTTATGGCATTGACCAAAACCATGCGGATGGGTTTCCACGGAGCCATGCATATTCCTCAGTCCAGCCCAAATGGTAACGTGAATAACCCATTCTTGCCATGTCAGGGCACTTGGGTGAAAACAAGTAAACCCTAATCATGGAAGGCAAGACGAATAGTGGTGTGACCAACCTTGCTCTTAAAGAGGAAGAAAGTGCAGTTGGCGTTACCTAACTAATTACATTCAAATTCTTCTCAAGCCTGAAATCTCTGGATTCGTAGGCTTGGGTGGTGCTGAGGCAAAAACTGTGAAGTCAGTAGAAGTAAGGCTTTGTATTCTGGTTTCTAGGTAATCAGGGACTAGAGAATGTTTCCATAGCAAAATAAATAACCTGATAGTTACATGAAAGATATTTTTTAAAATATAACAATTGGATATATGATTTGACAAGTATGAGTATGCTTTGGAAAGCTACTGCTTTACATTTGTAAATTTGGGCTGCTCCTGAAAAAACTTTGGCATGTGGTCACTTTCGTACAGTGGCCTTATGGAAAAGGAATAGAGTAGGTATCATCCAAGGTAAGCCAATTTACACAAATAACCAATTAGAGCTATTGGTTACCTATGGCCCATGCGTAAGAAGGATTCATCGGCAATGCTCCACTAAGCCTCTTTGTGACTCTCAGCAGCTAGGCTGGTCATTCGAAGGTCTCAGCATCCTGCATGTGAAGCAGGTGGCTCTGCATGCCAGGATGTAATGAAACTCCAGCCAGTGCAGCCCTGGGAGCAGACTCAGGCTAATCAAGTTAACGGGAGAATTACACACTGTCCTCCTGGAGAGCTTACCCTGAGGGATTATCCATCTCTTTTTTTTGTACAGTTTATACCAGGATAAAGTGGCAGCTTTTCTTACTACCAAAGAATTGCTTTATTGTCATCTATAAAGTTCACAGTTGGTCTCACTCACCCCGATACACATATACACAGACCTCTATCACAATCAAATGCCTCCCTCTCTCTCTTTCTGTCTCTCCCTCCCCTTTCTCTCTCTCTCTCTCTCTCTCTCTCTCTCTCTCTCTCTCTCTCTCTCACACACACACACACACACACACACACACACACACAGCAAGCTCCATTTGGTTGTAGCTCCTAGGAGGGATGCAAAAGGAAGCCAAATTTACATAGTATGCCAGACAAGCCCTCCAGCCCCTGAAACTTCACACCTGTCTCCTGCCAGGACCCAAGTGCCATCTGCTTCTTTGGGAAAGCCAGACACAAGGCCCCTCTTTATGCCTGTGGTAGTTGATGAGAAAACCTGGCACGGGGAGCCCTAATTGCTCAAAAATAACTCCGTGGTACGTAACATACAGCTCCATGAAGATCCGAAGGAAAAGCCTTGGCAGTCTCTTTACAAACATGCAGGATAATAGCTGGGGCATGCAAAAGGGAAACTAAGGACTCAACCTAGTCCCAAACCGTCTCCACTGCCAAGGACTCCGCACGTGAGGCGAGCCGGGTGTGGTGGCCGTCCCACAGACATGGAGTGTGAGGCGCCCAGGCAGGATTGTCTTTTTCATCTACCCCACTCTGAATCTGAGATGCTCTTCTGAAAGTGTTTCTACCACCTCACCATAAATACCTTTACTCATTAGCGCTACTTTTACAATACAGCTCTAGTCAACTGTAATTGAAAAAATGAAAATTAGTGAAAAAAATAAAGTAAAATAAAATAAAATAAAACAAAATAAAATAAAATACAGTTCTCTTCCCAATCATGAGAGCAGAGCAGAGAAAAATCCTTCTCCCAGGTCCAAATAGCAGTGTCTAAGCAGCAGCAAGCCCTGCATAAAACAGGGAGGCTAAAAGAAGTAGGTTGGCTTCCAGCATGGTTTAAGGCCCAGGGTGTCCAACCCACAGCCCAGGATGGCTATGGATGAGGCCCAACGCAAAATCGCAAATTCACTTAAAACCCTTTTTTTTTTTTGCTCATCAGTTTTCATTAGTGTTTGTGTAGTTAATGCATGGTCCAAGACAGCTCTTCTTCTTCCAGTGTGGCCCAGAGATCCCAAACGGCTGCACACACCCGGAAGCACAGGACTGTCTGGAAGCCAGCAGAGAGACTAGGGCAAAGTTTGTCACCAGTGGCACTTGACATGGGGGTTGGATGTGTCTTCAGTGTGAGGAGCTGTTCCCCGTACTACAGGATGTTTCACAACTTTTCTGGCTTCTACCCACTACAGGCCAACAGCAACCCCTCCTTCAGGTGACAAGTAAAAATGTCTTTAGGCATTGTCGAATGTCCCCTGGGGAGCAAAATGAATCCTTTCGAGAAGTACTAGACTAGATGACCTCCTGAGGTCTCCTCAAAGTCCGTCCTTGGGGCATGTGGGTTGCGGAGAGGACTCTAACCGCATAACATTCATCACAGAGAATGATATCTGGGCCAACAGAAATCTGGTATCTGTTGTTTATGAGTCTGCGTCCCCCGTTAAATTGTAGTTTTGTGAGAACAGGAACCATTTCCCTCTGAGCATCGCTGTTTCTCCAGCCCATGGCCCAGTGCCGGGCACAAGTCTTAAAGGAATAAATCAGTAAAGGAATGAATGGCAAGCTGGGTCCTACTCTCCTGCCCTAATCCCACCTACGCTCCCTGTGCCAAGTGTGGTGTCTTTGTGTTGGTGGTGGGACCATGAGGAGACATCTTCAGAAACTAATAAAATAAATGACTAAATAAATGGAAGCTCTTGTCTAAAGAACACAGAGATAAGATAAATCATTTTGAGTCCTGGGAAAATTATCTCCACCATTCTGCCCCGGTTTCTCCGTTCAGCCAGAAAACACTTTAATTTATCTTGTGAAATTTTTCATCCACTAGACGAGCATTAAGTATTTCTTCTTCTTCTTCTTTTTTTTTTTAAAATATTCTTCTCTCTACAAAGGTGGGTTGGCTCCCAACTCATTGGAATAAAAGCTCCATTAGCCTCAGAGCACGTAAGGCTTGTGAGGTTGGCCTGGATTCAGGGCGGCAGAAGGATAAAGAAACCTGACACTCATTCTTCACGTAATTAGAGTTGGTAAAATAAACTGTGTGCATTTCATTAAGGGAATGGATCCATCAGGCCCAGGACAGAGCGGGAATCCCATGCTCACCGTACCAGCCTTTTGTCTCAAATTAACTCCCAGTTGATATTGAAAAAAAAAAAAAAAAGAGGAAGAAGAAGAAGCTTCCCATCGAATCATTGGGGAACATTTCTGAACCCCAGCCCCCCCAGCCCTTCCTGCTCTCAGTCGCTGGGTACGCAGAGTGTCTCTGCTGGCTCAAACCCAGCAAACACCACACGTGGTTGTCTCCTTACACATGGTACATGTTCTCTGACTCCCCCCAAAGTCCCTGCATAGGATGCTTTCTTCCCTCAGTAATATGATGTTATTGGCAAACACATATCCAGGAGCTCACCCTTGGCCAAGAAGGCTTTGCTTTTCCATGCAGTCAGTAGCCAGGACAGGGTTGCACTAAGAAATCCCCACATTTGCCCAGGATAGAGACAAGTAGCAACACGATCTGAGCACTGACTGGAAATCAACAGAACAATCTGTGATGATAAAAAAATTCTCTTTGCAAAGTAAGCGGCCCCTTTCTAAATTTAAGTTATGGTTCTTAGTTATGTTACTACCCTCTCCTAAAACTCTGACCTGACAACACCCAACCCAGTCTTCAAAAGCCAGGAAGGTCTTCAAGATTCCATTGTACGTTTCTGGATCACTTTTTGCTGCAGTCATAGCTCTGGGCGGCCTCCGTTTCTGTCATAGCTCTCTACCCTGCCTTCACTTTGGCTAACTTAAAATTAGTATCCATTTCCTCCAGTGGCCTTCTCACCCTTCCTTACTTAAGAAATGCACCTTTTTTTTTTTTTTGCACATATATCTATAAAAGGATGTAGGTGGGGAAATATGGCAGACTTAGAGAACAGACGAGCCAGCTGTTCAACGACCTTGGAAGAGGATCTCAAGCAAGAGGCAAGAAAGGTGCTGGAAGGATAGCACAGGACTGCCAGGAAGTACGGATACCCTTTGAAGGAGACAGGCTGAGGGAGGGGTTATGGAAGGAGGAGCTGTTTCACCAAGAGGTGCACCCTGGCTGTTGCCTTGTCAAGTACCTGCCGGGCGCTGAGGTGCTGCACTGCTGGGCCCAATCACAAACAAGTGGAGGGAGACAGCAAAGGTGACCATATCAGCTAATGGGGGGATCTCTTTGATGACAAGGACTGTGAAATACAGCTTTTACCATATCTGGGGGGTATTCAGGATTAGGAAAGGCAGTTTTCTCTCCAGGGAAAACAATACTGAGCTAGCCTAAATGAAATTTTAGGAGCATTTTTAACTCCAGGCAACTATGAGAATTGAGGGGCTACAGCCAGGACAAAGGTAGCACCAGAGCAGGTGGGATGGGGGAGGGTGGTGCCAGCAGGAGCCTCACTCTGTCCAGTTGCCAAGTAGTCCAACCAAGCCTAGGTCTCCTTTGGCTTAAGTGTGTCCTGAGTGGCTGGTATATTTCCCTGTCGTCCTGGTGGATGTATTTTGTGGTGTTTTCTCTTTCATTGTCTCACGTCTCATTGATAGTAGTGTGTGTGTGTGTGTGTGTGTGTGTGTGTGCGCGCGCGCGCTCGCACGTGCGTTTCCTTGGCCATTTGCCCCATGGGAATGTTTCCAGAGGTATTTCCATGAGTACAAAAGCCTCAGCGGAGGCTGGGAGCAGACAGAGATGACTTTGGGGGCTGAGGGGCATCTGTTAGTGCCTGCGCCTTCTCTTCTCTATGAACTCAGCTATATGGCATCCGTGACATCTCTCCCTTTAAGCTCACTGGAGAGTTCAGGGCAGCTCCCCTTCCCCGCTGCTCTTTGCACACCCGCCCCCCTCTCCCTCCTGCCGCCGCTCTTCCCTGCTCTCCTTCTCCCCTCTGGTTTCTTCGGTTTCAATGAGTTTATTGGCATGACGAATGTTGCCAAAGCCAATAGCACCGAGTCTCAGTGTCTGGGGATGGATTTCACAGTGGGAAGGGGGTGACTGGGGCCTCGGACCACGTTCCCATTGTGGGTTCCTGCTTCAGTCTGGGGTGGTGGCAGGCTGCCAGGGGCCTTGTTCACTTGGGTTTCCAGTCTCAGCTGAACTCACCAGCCTTGTCTCCAGACAGAGGGAAAGTTCTTATTATGGCAGAGGTCATGTCTGGAGCCTCAAGTGTAAGGGGGGAGAGGGGGTGCTGGTGCTTCAAGCTTATGTTTTCAAGGAGCGGTTCATAAACAAACCCCTGTACAAACTGCGCTGTTAAAACTTCAGCCTGCCACTGACACTGCAAATTCACAGACTGGGGCCAGGGTGACGAAGACAGGCAGCTCTCCCGGAGGCATTCACAGGAGATTAGAAAGGGTCCTTGATGTGCCTTCTGAACAAGTGTGAGTCTTACCAATTTCCATATCCACCCTCCTCTGTGCACACACACACACAAGAAGGACAATTTAATTTGAAGAATCTGAGATAAGCAAGAGAAAAGGGGTATTGTCACAACTGGAGCCTCAAACATCCATCTCAAATGAGTTCTAGCTAAGGAAGTCTCCTTCCTAATGAACAAGCCTTATGAGGCTTATCAAACTCTCTCTTTCTCTCTCTCCTTTTCTCTCTCTTTCCCATTTTCTTACACGCACACACCTTGTCAGCACAGCAGACATTTCCCTCCAGGGTGCCTCAGCTGATGGAAATTTCTATTTGCAATGAAAATCAACTTTGGAAAACGTCACAGCAAGGGACTTTTTTTTCCTGGCTGCCCCAAGATTGATCTGGTCCATAGGATGCCCCAGATCATTGCATTCGGTAATTTCATTCTGCTTATGATCTATTTCTTATACGATCAATATGATAAATGCGAGGCAGAGCAAAGTGGGTTATGGCCCAATGCTGGTGAAGTGTGAGGAGGAGAGGGGAGCGCTGGGCTGCCTCGCTGTGTGTCTCATGAAGCAGAAAAGCAATTCAGTCAGACTAAAGGCTACAGACAAGGCGGTATATTCTCCATGATAAATGCAAATGATGTGACTACATTTCCCCCAGCACAACTGGGGTGGGGTGGGGGCGAAGAAAGGCCCAGCTGTCTGGGATCAAGGCATTCCCTTAGGAATCCACAGGAAATTTGCACAAGGCAAGCTTATTTAAGGATGGGGAGTAGGGGCACTGAGAGGGAAGAATTAGAGTTGTTTAAATAATCAGTGCTAATGGCAAGCCCCCTCTCCTCCCGGGTCTTGCCTCAGCTTTGCCATTTTTAAAGCATAATACAGCAGAATCAGGCAGCCTGCAAACGGAGAACCTCAGGGACAGGTCGGACAGTGCGGTGATCCATGAGGACCCATCGTCTTCTGTGGGCATCAGGATTCCCTTGGCTACAGCTCTTGTTAGTTAGCAATCAGTTGCACTGTGGGCAATGTTGTTTTGTACCAGGGTCTTCTGTGGTCCCGTGTAGGCTGATGTACTTAGGTATCCTTGAACGAGTCATTGAATTCTTTGCATCTAAGTTTCATTATCTGTTCAAAGGGATCAATTATATCTCTGCTGCTGCTTCTGGTGAGTAACTTTCTGAGAATGGAATGAAATAATTTAGATAACTTCTAAAAATATATAATGGACCTCAAGCGTGAGGTATTGGCTGTGGCAGGCACAGTGAAGCCTCTGAAAGGAGAAAGAGAGGCCACCGCTCTCAGAAAGTTTATAGATTAATGGAGAAGCTGGGTCTAATGCACAAGAAGAAGAAGCAAGACAAGTTCACGTGGATAAAAAAGTCCTGGGCCAGGAGGTACAAACCTTGAGTTACAAGCTGGGCTCTCCCCTACCTGATTGTATGACCGTACAAGTTCCTTCCCTACTCTGGGCCACAGTTTCGCCAAAAAAGTGTGAGGCAGTTGTTTTATCTCCAAAGCCACCCAAGGCTCAGACTTTTCAACTCGCTATGACAAATTGGGCCCTAATGTAGATGCAGACGTTAAAGAGTGATCTGAACTCCAAGAGGAAATAGCAGAAAGGTCGATTTTAGAACTGGGAAGGGCATGCTTTGGTAAAATGAAGAGCAGCGACATTCCAAACGTGGAACTCAACCTCTCTGAGACCCCACAATAAGACCCGGAAGGTCCCTGTCAAACAGTTCGGGTGGTTTGACCCTCGCGAAGAGTATGGAGAAAGGCAAAGAGCGTAGAAGAGGCATTTGTCTCCTGAGCCCTTGCCTGGAATGAGCTGCAGAGCAAGGAGTGGACAGAGCTGTCTGCCTGGGTGTGCTCTCCACACTGGTGCTGGGAGGGGCCTCGCCGGCTGCCCTCTCTCCTTC
Organism: Mormoops blainvillei; assembly: GCA_004026545.1. Taxonomy (NCBI): domain Eukaryota; kingdom Metazoa; phylum Chordata; class Mammalia; order Chiroptera; family Mormoopidae; genus Mormoops; species Mormoops blainvillei. The sequence goes on from PVJD01009422.1 coordinate 26,024, forward strand.
CCATCTGTACCGAAAGGACTGCCGCCTTCAGGATCTTTCTCCAGAGGGGTGCCCTGTCACCACGATGCTGCTGTTTATTATGTCCTTTCAGGAAATTAAATTTGAAGCTGCTGGGCCCTGCTTGTGTTTGATCCTTCGCAGACACTTCTCCCGCCAGCTGCAGGCGGGAAGGTAGGTGGGATGGGGGCAGTGTCGTAGGTGGAGCTGTCACGATAAGATGGATTCCAGCACCTCTATCCTCCCACACCTCTCTCTGCATGGAAGTCTGGTTGCCGGAGAAGTGCAGACCAAAGGCCCCTTCTGTTTTTTTATCCAGTTGGCAGAGTCTGTGATGAGATCTTCATTGCAAATGTTGATTAAGTGGCCACTGCTCCAAGGGCAGGGCTGAGAGCTGTGAACCACCAGGTGATAATCAAGCCATTCATGGCCCATGTGAAAATGGCCAGGACAACTCACCTGGACATTTTCCATTTGCAAGGGGACCGGACAAATCGTGTTTTTAATATGTACCAGAGGCATAACTTAGATTTTATTAAAGATGACCCTTCGTTTATTCACTCACAGGGAAAGGGAGCTCCAAAGCACTAATGCATTGCATCCTTCGTCTAGAGCTGAGACGGCCGAGGCCTGTCCAGGGTCACACAGATGGAATTAGAAGTCCCCGGGGTCCAGACCAGGGAGGTCTGTGACTTTGGGAGGAGATGGGGGCCTCAGTGGGGGATGGGAACCATGTGCGACTGTTCAAAAATTAAAAGAAGAAATAAAACTTTAAAAATGGGAAGCCTTTATTTTAGGCAACACCTTCTCAGCAAGTATGAAGTTCAGAAGGGAGGGCTGAGTGATGTCAAGGACCAAAGGACAAGGCCCACGGGTGTCCAGCCTGTGGCCTGTAGGCCGCATGTGGTCCAGCATGGCTCTGAATGTGGCCCAACACAAAATCGTAAATTTACTTAAAACATTATGAGATTTTTTGTTTGTTTGTTTTCATTAGTGTTTGTGTATTTAATGTGTGGCCCAAAACAACTCTCCTTCTTCCACTGTGGCCCAGAGACGCCAAAAGGTTGGACACCCCTGGCCCTAACCTCTTCGACCTTCATGAAATGAGTTGCCCACACCAAACACATCGGCTTCCTTATCATTGGCTGAGGATCATCAACCCAGCGAAAACGTGTACGAGCTTGTGTGTTGATGATGTATTAAATTAAGAATATGCAGGTCATGAGCTGCAGAAGGAGGAGGCACCAGTCACTCACATGGGTTTGGCAGATAGATCCCCCAGCATCCAAACCCCCACGTTGGGGGAGTGAAAACCCCAGGGCTGTTTTGATTGAAGGTGCAGTTCCAAAGCGCTCACACAAAGGGGGTCGAGTCATTAGACTTGTTGCTTACAGACCCCAGCAACAGGGACATGGGGAGAGTGAGATGAGCTGGGGGAAGCGCAGTCCTCCGTCCCAGGCCACCGGCAAGTGGGATATCAGCACCTTTCTCTTACAAGGTGGTTGTGGTGGAGGTCACTAACGTTTTCTGGGCTCAACTCTAAGTGGTTATTTTACAATAAAAGGTGCGCCTGGGAAAAGCAAAGGGAGAACCTGGGGCAGGAATCAATCCCAAATTCAAGTCCTTATCTAAGCGTCCAGCCTGTGGGTATGAGCAGGGTTGTCATACTATGAAATGCCTAGGCAGCAACCCAGCATAGTTGTTTTTCTTATCACAGTTTGCAACCCAGAAAAGAACTATCATTCTTTCCTCACCCTCCCCATGCCTGAGTTCATTTTCTATTGACTTTCCTTTTAAGCTTCTTGGGGTTCTTAGCCTTGAAGAAACTTCTGATTTGCTCTTTGCCAGCAGCCCAGGCTTTTGTTGGTAATGAGTTTAATTCACATGCAAAGCGAGAACCTGCTGCCGAGGCATTCGGGCACGTCCCAACGCCACTTGCCCAAGAATCCCTCTCGAGGCCCCAGGCCACTTAGACTCCACTCTTCCCAGACCGTTCTCAATGCCCCAGAATAAGTCACATACTAAAAATCAATGGGAATATTCCAATAGGAAGACTTCCAAAATCACCAAAGACTTGAATTACCTTTCCATAATTGGGAAAGTCCACCAAATAGCAGAGGAATGATCTCTTTATTTTTCCCCTGACTTGCCAATCGAAACACTGTCTGCTCCCAATCTGAGGCATGTCATGAGCCCTGTTCCCAACGAACTCAACCCCAGTAATTGGAAGCAGCCCTGTCTCGCCTTTGGTCTTGGGTATTTTCATCATTGGACTGTTGGAGCCAAGACATACATTTTGCCAAGGAAAACTTTCCTTTGAAAACCCCATCTTATCCAAACAGAGTTGGAATTGACTTTTGGCAGTTCCAAAGATAGTTGAGTTATGAAAAATAGTACACATGTTTCAGGCAATCTATGAGATTGTCCCCAATCTGAAAAAAGCAGCCTTCCACATGAACTCCTCTTTCCTTCCTGTGAATGGACGAAGACAATGCACCTGTAACAACTTCAGAGCCAACCGAGCTAATTGGCCCTTTGAAGCCACCAGTCCAGTTCTTCTGACTGTGACCCTGAAATCCTTCTGCTCAATGAGGTTTGCAAGACAAAAGAGCAGGGGTCTTTCAGTGAAAGGAAAGATCTGGGGTACAGAGAAACTGAGTTGTACTCTTTAAGGGGAGACATTTGAATTTTAACTTTTGTAAGATTGCACTCTAGGGAAGATTTGGTCCAACCTGGAGACCTGGCAACCTTGGGCAATTTACTTGACCTCTCTGTACAGTGCTGACAAACAGGGCATTTGCAGACATCATTCATCTCCTCAAGTTGCAGAGTGAGTCTTCATGAAGGGAACTATGTTTACACGCAGAAGCTGATGAAAATATTTCACAAATATTCAAACCAGTTTATCTGACCTGGAAAACAGAGGGTATGCCATCCCTAGACTGGCTTCTGTAAGGTAAGGGAGACGGGGCCTTTCTAGAGGAATTCCAGGCTCTGTGAATCCCTCTCCCTGTGCCACCTCACTCTGGGTTACTGATTTCTCTCCTAGTTGCCTTCACAGCTCCTGCAAGTGAAGAATCTTCTGCTGCCTCATCACACTCTCAAGACAGTCAGTTTAGGGGGGAAGAAAACTACTTAGAATCATAGAATCTCATAATTAGCCATGACCTTAAAGCCCGTTTAGTCAGATCCTCGATCGATCTCATGCTAGAACGCCTGCATAACACAGAACGCCACCAGTGACATGACAACTACTGCCAACAGCATAGCTCGAACGGTAGGGCTTAGCAGGGTCTCATCATCTCACGGGTAACCAGGTACCTAGGCAGACAAACCAACTTTGCCAGCATAGGGGATGAGGGGTGGTCAGGGTCAGAGGCTTAGACTGCCTGGAGCTAAGAGCCCCTGAGTTCAAACGCTGGCTCCACCACTTACTCCTAGGTGACCTTGGACAACTTGCCTGACCCATCTGTGCCTCAGTTCCTTATCTTTTATCTGTAAAACAGAGATAATGATAATACCTACCTTATTTGGTATTTGTGAGATTAAATGAAATGCCTCAAATATTGCTATCCCAACAAATCGACTGGCTGAGATCCTCATTTTAGAAAACTTTTTATTGTAAGTCATTTTATATATACACAAAAGCATAATATCAACATAGCATATCAACCTGGCGTAATGAATACCTCGCCTCGTTTCAACAATGACGGCCGCACAGTCATTCTTGCTTTACCTTAGCTCCACCCACTTCACCCCACCCCTATTATTTTTAAAACAAATAATGTTTCATCTCTAAATATTTCAGTATATATCTCTAAAATGTGGACTGTCTACAAAATTTATAACCAAACTTTATAGCATTATCACTTGCCAAAATAATTCTACAAAAGTAAATATTAATCATTACATCTCTTTCTCTCTCTTCTCCTCTGCCAGAAATCATAATACATATATATGTTTATAGGGTCCACACATTGGTCTAAGTCTTAAGTCTCTAATTTGTAGGCTCCCCCCTTCAATTATGTTTTACTGTTTTTCCCCTTGCAACTTTTTTGTCATGAGATTAGATCCTTTGTTGTATAATGTTTCTGACAGTCTGCATTTTGTTGATTGAATATCATTTAATACGCTCCTCTGCCCCTCTGCATTTCTTGCAAATTGATAGATCTGCAGGGTCAAGTGATACAGTTTCAGTAATTTGACAAGACAACTTCATGAGTCGTGGTATTTCTATCAGGAGGTCAACAATGTTTGGTTGGTTCTTTTGTTGTGATGTTAGCAGTATCAATGATCATTGCCTAAATTTATTCATTCATTGTCAGGTTGCAAAGAAAATACAGAATGTCCAGTTACATTTGAATTTCAGATAAACAGCTAATGATTATTCAGTGTAAGAATATACCAGATATATTTATCCAGGTAATTATTTGGTTTAAATCTGAAATTTATATTTAACTGGGGGTCCTATGTTTTTATTTGCTAAATCCGGCAATGCTAGTTGGGGGCTGCAAAATGGTGACATCCTAATTATATGATTCCTTTTTTATTTGTTAGCTGTAAGACTTCAATAAAAAGAAACTTCCCCTCATCTATTAGATACCTCTGAAATATAGATCACATATGAAAAGCAGAATAAATGCTTAATGTTTTCCTTTTATTCAACATTTATCAATTTCAAAATAATGAGATACTTCCTTCAATGACCAATAGTAGTATTATGATGAATCCACAGATGTGAATATATTGGTTATAAATTTCAATCCTTTGCAGCTGTTATCCTTTCTGGTGCTTAAACTCTCCCACCTCTGGTCAGCGAGGATCTAGTCTCGCCGGCTCCTTCTGACATGACACTAGTAGTATCTGACATGTAGTTTTCTTTCTGGTATGACAAGATTTCCCAGACTCACCTTGTATGTTTCTTGCCCTGGATCTGGAATCGACATTTCTTTAAGAAATATTGTTTTAGGAGAAAACGGTATTTACACAACATAATCTGGGAGCTAGGGGTACTCTGTGCTACAAATGGTCCATTATTTTTAGTTTTTTTCCAGAGATAGAGCCTGTAAACATGTATTTTTAGAAGTTAGTATGGATCAGAAGTTCATTATGATGCTTTCAAGACAAATACCGAATCACAGGTTTTACTTCGCCTCATTGATCTCACATCTGTGTTTCTTCTCCCACAATAAAAGCTCCTGCTCTCAGTAACATTTACAGAATTACCCACCGGCAACATATATATAGCAGATCTACGAATATATAGTAGATCCTCAAATAACGTCATTTCATTCACCATCGTTTTGTTGTAACATTGATGCTATACCAAAGGAACTAAACTCTTACTTATAACAATAAACCTACGGGAGAGTTCTATGTCTATCAATGACATTAAGTGAGGACTTGCTGTGTACTACAACTTAAAAAAAAAAACCAACACTATCACAAACAATATGATTGCTAAAAATAGCTTAAGGTTTGTTTCATTTTGTATTTATTTTTTTGTTCATAGGGTGTGTCCTACTAAGGATATCAAAACAATATACTTGGGTTTTTTTAAGTTACTTTAAATACTTTCTTGGTGTAGTTTTGCTCCAACTAGATATACAGTTACATTCACTTTTTTTTCCATTTTGCTTTCTAAATTTTTAGAAACCACTTTGTTGTATTTTGTTTTAAATTTTTGTGAAAATATTTACATAGTTCCAAGGACAAATCAATAAAATGTGGTATATTCAAAGAAGTCTTGTGCTTATCCTGGTCTTCTCCATTCTATTCCCTCTCTCTCTTTTGTATTTATTTATTTTTTTTTGAAGGGAAAAAATGTTGTTTTTGCAATTTATCCTTCATTGCCTCATCCTGCTGTAATTACTTTAAGAAAATACAAACCTATATCTGTACTCTCCTCATTCTTCAAGGCTCAGCTCCAATATTATTTCTTTAGGCCTCACCACCAAAAATACCGTACTCATCAAGTTAATTACTGCCAGGAGTATTTCTGGCCTGACAATACACTGGTATGGTCACATGAACTGTTCACAGCTAGCCTCCATTCTGACTCTTTGCTTCTCTGTTTTAATCGTTTGGTGTCTGAGTTTTATCTGACTACAGTTCATTGCATTCACATCTGCCTCCCTTAGTAGGAGAAATTGCCAAGCATTCCTTGAAAGCCGGGACCAGAGCCGCCCTTACATATTTTTTTATCTTCCATACAGATACAGCCTCAATGAAAACTTGTTGAATTGAATGCACCAATCAGTGCCTCCTAGCCCTGCATAAGCATCCAACATACTGATCCAGCCATTTCAGTTTTTCAAAAGTACAGGTCGTAAAGTTCTAACCCAAGACCCACTAAATCAGAATCTCCAAAAGTAATCGCCAAGAATCTTAATTAAATAATAAGGCATGACTCCATTATACAAACAGTTTGAAAGCCGTTGACCAGCAGCCACTCTGTACAAAAGCCCAGATGGAGCAGAAACAGCGCTGGCAGCGAATGGTTCTTAATAGCCTCCCCTCTGCCATTTGAGATGGAGTGATTCTGTGTCGGCAACGCCAAAAGGAAAACATAGCTGGTCCTTTCATTTGCCCTGATGATTTTCATAAAGAACTGGGGAGAATGGTTTATGCCTTTGAGAGAAAAGTGGTTGCATATAAAGGTTAATTACTTGTTAAGGTCACACAGTGTGTCAACACCTCAGTGGAAGCTGGCTCTGTGATCTTCTGGCCCAGGGCTCCGTCGCTGTTAGCAAACTGCTGCGTCCGTTTGCCGATCCTGGGAGTACTCAAGGGCAGAGACCACACAAAGCTTTCGGACCCTCCGCGGGTGCTTCCGTCCCCAGGCAGGACTTGAGAGCCAGAGGGATTTTAAGGACCTAATTCAATCCTGAAGGTGAGGTACCTGTGGCCTGGATCAGCACGGCAGGTAAAGGCAGGGCTATGCTAGAATCCGAGGCACGCTCCTCCTTGACCGGGCTCTTCACTTCCCTTGCTGCATCGGCTCATCCGCTCTTGTGCCGCCATAGCTAACAGTCAACGGACTGAAGCCGGTGGTCGGAATGACACTAAGTTAGAGTTGTTGACGTCTAGTCTCGGCCTAGTGTCACATTTCTGCAACTATGTCGAGGGCAAGAATCAGACCCTACCCCACTTGTCTAAGCTTTAGTGACAAAAGCCATTGCTAGACCTGTATCCAGGAAGCCCACCCAGAGCAAGCTGAGAGGAAGAGGGGGGAGTGAGCTGAAAAAGGATTATCTCTTCCTCCTCCAATAACTTTAAATGAGCTCTCTCATTAGCTTTTTCTTGATCATCTAGCAGTGAAAAGAGGCAGTGGGGGGAGAGGGGTGTGGTGGGGGAGGTGGTAGGGGACAGGGGGGCCCCCAGAAGGAGCTCACAGTTGGCTTCCTCCAAGTCTGCCTTTTCACTTTTATCCCCAGGGCTCTATAGGCCAGAGACAGTCTAATTTGTGTCCTGGAGAAAAGACATGGGGGCTGAGCTCTAAATAAATAAGGCTTAGGTTTTTCTTCCACTGTGTCAATCTACATAATCCTCGCCATTCTCTGTCCCCTGGCCAAGGTTTGAACCAAAGACAGAAACTGGAGGTGGTCCCCTTGGCTATTTTGGAAAGCTCTAGGGCGGGAGTCATCACAGTAATCGAATGCATCAGTTAAACCCCACAGGTCCTTTTCAGTCACAGGCAGCACACACACACACGCACACACACACACGCACACACGTTAACACAATCGTCTCTCTCAGTGTCCTCTCCCGAGCCTGCTCTGGCCTCCCTGGCTTCCATGGCGTGAGTCAAAGCAAAGAAACTATTCGAGCCACAAGGCTGAGGTTGTGAGGGATGCAGGAAACCACAGAGGGTAGGCAAGCATGCTGTTGAACTTGAATGTGTGCCAGAGACGGGGACCAAAGGGCTTTGAAGGCAAAAGTCCCATAGCGACGTTAATCGTGGGTACTTTTTTCGTGTGATAATTCTGGGTCTCTGTTTCTCACTGGGATGCACACAAAACTATGAGGTGGGATAAGAGTCTCCCAGATGCTCACAACATTGCCATTGAAAAAGAGGTTAGTTGTAGAGCCTTCTGTCCAAGGCTTTTGTAGAAATCATTCCTTTCACTGGATTAAAGTTCGAAAGGAAAATTTAGACTAGAATTTAAGAATCTTCCAGGCTAAAAGTACTGTAAAACTGTAGTAGGTGGCAGGAGTATCAGTAATATATTCTAGACCTCTTAAAAGTTACAAGATGGTAAGTGCCTTATCATTGGATGGATACAAAGGGATCAAAAAATGACCACTTACTGAGTTGGTGTAGGATATATTTTTATAGAGGGTGTAGTGGGCTTGAATTGTGTCCCCCAAAACATACATTAAAGTCTTAACCTCTAGTGCCTCAGAATGTGACCTTGTTTGGAAATAGAGTTTTGCAGATATAATCAAGTTAAGATGAGGTCATACTGAAACAAAGTAGGCCCATATCCGATGACCGGTGTCCTTATAAGAAAGCTGTGTGAACACACATGTACACACACAAACACACACAAGGGGAAGATGGCCATGTGAAGACAGAGGCAGAAATGGGAGTGATGCACCTACCAAGTGAAGAACACCAAGGATCGTGGACAACGACTAGAATCTAGAAGAAGCATGAAAGATTCCTTTGGAGAGCTTTCAGGGAGAGCATGGCCCTGACGAAACCCTCTGAGAGAACAAGCAATTGTTTTATACCCCCGGGTTTGCAGACTTTTGTTGTGACAGCCTTCGGGAACTAATACAGCATAAGACCAAGTGGCATGGAGGGTCTCTTCCAACTGTAATAGGCTACTGTCCTGAATTTGTGGGGGTTTCTTTGTAGGGAGTTAATACAGAAATATCTTTCTGGACTGATTTCCACACTGTGCTATTGTCAGAGAGAGGAGAGCGTGTCTATAAATGAGACGTAGGAAACGGTGAAAGCCATTGTAGATCCTGCAGAGAGAGCCTCAGCCAGACTCTCCTTTCCTCAAGAAAGGGTTCAGTTTGTCATACTACACCCTCACACATGCGCTCCCCGCCTCTTCCTCCTCTGAAAAACAGCTGCATACTTTGGGCTCCAGCTAGGGGACAGGAACCAGACCCCAATCCTCAAGGCTGTCAAGTGGGATTCCTGACTCAGGAGTGCCATTCGGTCCCAAACAATTAAGATAATCCAATTAACATTGCAGGCGGCACACACTAACGCTGTTAGAGACAAAATCTCTCAGGGTCATCGTGGGGAGGAGGAGGGAGGAGGCAAAGCAGAGCGGGTTCCATCTCAAGATCACCGTGTTCTCTGGCCTGAGTTACCTGAGACAGGTGGTCCTGAAGCAATGACAGTGTTCTCAGGGACAGAGACCACTGTCATCCTCCACAGAAACCATGACCAAAAGTAAAGATGGCATATGTTGAAAGACAAGGGCTCCTCCAGGCTTGCAGGAGAGGCCGTGCATCTCCGCGGATGGTGCATCGGGCCAGACTCAGTAGGCCTGGTTTTGACCCCACTTCTCCATTTATCTGCTGCACCCCTGTGTGCAAAGTACTCACTGTCCTAAACCTCAGCCTCTTCACTGAGAAACAGGGACAACTACCCGACTTTCTACCTTTTTGTGTTGCTCTGAAGAAGGAAAAGTATCAGGATCCAATGTTCCTCGCTTTGAGGAAGAGGAAAGGAGGTGACCTGATTTCCCCAAGGCCATAACGCCAGTTAGTGACAGACAGGGGCTATCACAGAATAACTGACCTGTAAGGTGCGATTTTTCTTGTGCCAGACACTGTGGCTTACGAGGCTCTCATTTAATTCTCATAACAACACTATGATGCGCACATTCTTTCCCTGTTTTCCCATTGAGGAGATGGAAGTCAGCGAGGTTAAGTAACTCCGCCGAGACCACGGACGACTCAGCGGCAGAGTCAGGAATCAAATCCACTCTGAAATCTATGCTCTTAGCAACTGCGATTGAACCCGGCAATTTTTTTAGCCCATATCTGCTTCGAATGCACATGAAAACTTTGACAATGGTAACCTGCTGTACATATTATTACATTAATTATTAATAGCAATGTTAAATGTTATTGTACTAAAGAGAAGTGAGTATTGGTTTGACTTTGAAGCTCATCAAAAGCACAGAGGTGATTCACAGGTCCCGGGATGAGGTGGATATAAAAATTGCAAAGCAATTTGGCACATTCTTCTGTCAAAGGGTCTTTTCTGAGCTCATCAGTTAACAGGAAAGAGAGGATCGTACTTGGTTTCAAGGAGGCTAGTGGTGCTAGTGACCGTCCCTGAAGGTAGAACTGGTAGGAAACTGAAGACATCTTTAATGTCTCAAAGGAGATGTTTGGCCTGCTGACACACCCTGTGTCACCGCGCTCCTGTATGAAAGAGGCCCAGGTCGGCGGGGCAGAGCTAGGCGGCTCCTGGTGTCAGCCTTGGAAAGGATTATGTATGTTTGTGGATCCAGGTCCGCAGTCCGACCCAGCGTCAGTACCAAAACCTTCCAAAGTTTGGCTCTATAATGTTTTAGCCGGTTCGATGGGCTGGAAAAGACTTGGGGTTACATGAGATTGATATATACCTTTTACTTCCAGTGTAAGGTACAAGAGAAATAGAAGGCAGGGTCCCTGCCCATGAGGAGTTTGCAATCTGATGGGAACCATGCTGTGCTCAGGTTAGGCACCCTGATGAATGCCACAAGAGGTTAGAGAGGGGCTGAAGTAGGAAGACGGCACAGCAGAATGGAAAGGACCCTGGGCTTGGAATTAAAACACCCGAGTTCCAGTGTCTCCTCTGCCACTGCTGGACATGCAATCCACACATTACTGAACCTCTCTGAACATCCTTACCTTTATCAGCTCTGAAACGGGTTTAAAAAAAAAAAAAAAGCAGATGCCACCAGTAAGAGTAATTCAGCAAACATTCATGAAGTGACTTCTCTACACCAAGCTTACCACGGATAGGAACACGTTCACAAATTCTAAACCACAGTATGACCAGAAAGTGCCCTTAGCAAAGACTGGAAAAGATACGGTAAAAAAGATGGATCTTGAGAAGGTCCCAAAGATGGTTCAGGCTGTTGGAAAGGAGGAAGGGGAATGACACGTTCCAGAATGCAGGAATGACAGGCCGAAGTTCAGGGGATACAATGAGCTTAGTGATCTCAAAGGACTGAGAGGGAACCCATGTGCCTGGAGTGGGTGGGCAGAAATTGTTAGAAATAAGATCAAGCACAGAGGGCAAGGCAAGATTATGAAAAACCTTGAAAGGCGGCCTTTAAGTCCTCTGATATTATGGTTATGGGGGTTATTTTTATTCAAGAGAAGAAAAAAGAAAAGGAATGCATGCTGCTCACCCAAACATCAGGACATTCTGTTCCTCTGTGATTGTGCTTCGTGAAAATGCTCTCCAGCAAAAAAGAAAAAGAATGATTAAGGGAAAAAATAACTAGAGCCACATTCATTTCGGCTCCACTGAAAGCACAGCAGGAGGAAGTAGCTGTGTTTGCCAAACTCCAAAAAAGAGACACAGTTGATGGGGGCGGGGAAGGGGAGGGGGCGGGACAGGGAAGAGGAGGGGTCCAGTTTTGTTTTATTCTCCCAAGAAGATATTGTAAATAATGACGAGGTATAGTGCACGGAAGGGGATATTACCCTGACAGGGCCCTTTCAGGGAGGATAAATGGATCTAAATACACAGGGACTCCCCGGAGCTGATGTTTCCCCTTTGCTGTCTAAGTCATCAATGACTGAAGCCGATCATTTCAAAATAATGCCCTTCAAATCTTCCATTGTCGTGATTAACACAAGGTACTAATTATTAGCCACAGTGAAAACTGCGGAGGCAAGGTGCCGCTTGCTGCCAGGCGGCCCAGGTTTTCTGAAGCCAGGACAGTTCCCCGTCATTCCACCAGGGGGGGCGATGTCCTCGAGAGACCACAGAAGCCTTTCTGCTCTTTATCTTCCCCAGGAGCCCAGGAGCTGTGCCTCCCACATCCTGGCCGGTAGCCAGGGCTGGGATCCGCCCTCATCCCAGGGCCTTGTGGAACAATGCAGAATAGGAATTCCACCAGAAAGAGAGGAGGCTGGAGGGCGAGGCGGGTGGGAGAAGAAGAGAGAAGGTAAATAGCCAATACCTGATCATCCCAGACTCGTGGCCTTTGAAACATCGGGATATATTGTCAGCTGAATGGATCGAAGGGGCTGGAGCTACACATGACTCAGAAAGATTCATAACACCAGAACCCTGAACAGAAGAGTTTATCCAAGGCAAGCAGAGAGAGCAATCACCCGACTCGAGACAATTTAAAGGCGACATCTCAGCTCTGTCCCTGGACTGCAGTCCCGCGTTGATGTTTTGAGGCTTTTTTGTGTCCAATGTCCTTCCTCCGTTCTCCAAGGAGAGGCTTGGGGAGATGGCAGTACAGCTGTGCTAGGAGAGGGGGGATTCAGCATGATTCCTACTTTTTACAGATGGGGAAACGAGAGTCAAAAAGAGGGGAGGTGGCTTGTGCCAGGCTCCGGAACAGCAGGGGTGGGATTAGAAATCAGGTCTCCTGACACCCACGCGGGGGGTTCCAAACTCTGTGTCTGGATGAAAATAGCACTTCCCTCATTCAAATGTGGATTCTGTGCGAATAAAAGCCATTCTAGAAAAACTGCGCTGTGACCCCAGAGAAAGAAGAGGAAAGTCAGGAGAGGACAGAAACAGAGCTTCTCTTGCTGACCTTTCCTTCCCATCTCCTGCATGACCCTGAACATCCCGCAGGAGAGACATTCGCCAAAGGAACAATAATGAACTCAGTACTAAACTGACTTCGAAGGGAAAGTATGGACATTTCTTTCTAGGAATTCAGGACTCAGAGTACAGAAAACAATGTGAAAGTGTTTTTTGTTTTTTTTTTCCTTGTGGCCATTAATTGTTTCATGATGTCGGTGATGACGCAGTTGATTCCTGCCTGCCAAGAGCTTGTGCCATTTCGGGATTTTCTTTGTAGACCTAAGTCTTTCACACCCTGCCCTAAATTCACAGCTTTGAAGCAGGCACTGGGGTTCGCACCTGGATGTCAGGGTATTTGATTTATTTAAGCAGTGTGCTTATTTGTTTTTGCATGGGCCAATGGACTCTACTCTCTGCCCACCTCCCCTCCCGGCAAGGCCTCACTCACTCCCCGGGACTCTGAACCAGCCCCCACCTGTCTGGTTGGAGGCCTCCCAGAGGGCCCCGTGCTCTGCACAGCCTCAGCGGCCCATCTAGCTTTCCCTGCCAGCCTCTGTGGGTCACTCTCATCTCAGAGGGCCCTGGGCCCAGGGACAGCCTGGCACCATGTAAGGGATGCCAGATATCAGTCAGGAAAGAGGAGCTGGGGCTAGGGAGAGCTTAACATTCGGTCCCTGAAGAGCCTGCAGTCAGAAACGGGAAGAAATTCTTCTACCACCATCCTTGTCTTTTTTTTCCTCCCCTAATTAGGAGGAGATGTAAGTTCAATTCTGTTGGGGTTTGTAGGGCACCGATGCAATCAGGAGACGGCAGACGCCGGCGTTTTGCTCACTCTGCTCCCTGTGGACCCCAACAAATAATGGCTGGCATGTTCTCTCTAAGGGACGGGGCACGTTGCACCCAATTATCCCATTATTTGGAAAGGCAGGCATGGCCATGCATGTGGTATGTGGCGTTGTGCAGGGCAGAGGTGACATAAACTGGTGGAGATTTGCATGTGCTGGTAACTTCTTTCTCCAGGCCAGCTCTCATCGTTAAACACATACACCCTGCAAAGTAGAGAAGGGAGCTCATTACTATGACAGCTTATAACAATCGTGAAGACGATCGCAACGTGCACTCCTTTGGAAGAGAAAATGACACCTCTGACCCACAGCGGAACAGAAGCTCAGGGAGGCTTTACTGGACTGTGATGCATCTGGGGGCCCTCCTGACGCAGGGGTTCCAGGCTAATAGCCGGGCGAGCGCTACATAGAAGGATGAGGCTCTTGTCTCCTATTTTCTGGCATTTGAAGTATGGACTCCCCCTTGTCATCACTTTCTCCTCCTTCAGAGCGGGCAAAAGCTAGAGAAAATAGACGTCGGGTCAGATAAACCTAGGTTCGAATTCTGGCCATACTACTTCCTACCAGGGTGATCTTGGGACCAGTCACTTGACTTTCTGTTCATTGGTTTCTGCATCTGCAAAATGGGGTGCTAATACTTACCTTGTAAGATTATACTGGTGAGGATTAGGCATCATACTGGTCTACCACCAAGTGCTGTGATTGAAACAGGTGGGCACCCAATCTTCAGCATTTAGTATTGTCATGATAATTATAGGCAACTGAAGAAAAGGCATCATGTTATCTAAAGGAAGAAACTTGGGCAAAACGATTCCTTCCTTTCAGTTCTAAGAGTTCCTGATCTCAGAGGAATAAACTGTGCTTATCCTGTCTTTCTCACTCCCACCCCAGACGGCCCTGGGTGGGCCTGCCCATGACACACTGAATCGTCAGAAAGCTGGGAGCCCAGCTCCAGCTGAAGCTCTGAGAGCGACTGTCTCCGAGCCAGGCTGGACCATTGGAGCCACGAAGTTACAGATGGGCACCTGGCTGGGGAGGGCTACTGAGCCCAAAAGGGCATCTTCATACTACATGTCAGGCAGTGAGGGTCCATGCCATTCCAATTATCATTCAACAGAAGGGTGTTCTCTGAGGCGCCTCAGGCACTCCTCTTCCTCTCTGCATGCCTGGGCGGGGAGGTGTGCATGAGGACTGCCCGGCCAGGAGAGCCAGCTCCAGTATGAATGTGCTTTGTGAGTCCGTATGGGAAGGCACCTGGACAGAGTCTTTTGGGGTCTGTAGCATTTTCCAGTGGAGGCATGGGAGAGAAAGAGAGGCACCGAAGTGATGGGAAAACGATGCGGCCACCCTGTTTGTCTTTGAGAACTGAACCGCAGAATGAACTGGAGTGACAGTAGTTGAGAAGTGGGTTTGGCTCTGGAAGGAACTCGTAGGTGATAAGAAAACACCCCCCATGCATCATATAACGCCTTCCAATCCCCAGCCAGCATCTTATTTGACTCTTGCGAAGCAGGGTCTGCAAGGCAAAGAATGTTATTTCCACTTTAGAGATGAGGAAACCGGGGCACTGAGAGACTTGGCCAGGGGTTACATGACCAAATGGGTGAGGTCTCCATTTTGAAAATCTCTTTTTAGAAAAGTAAAGGTGGGAGACCCTTTCTCGGACCCTCACTGCTAGGCAAAGAGCAGGGACAAAAGTCATAAGCCTTCACTCAGCCCTCAGCTTCCTCATCTGAAGCCCAGTTGAGTCCAGAACCCAACCCCCTGCCCCCTGCTTACCTTGCACTGCAGGATTCTTGCAATTGTTCCAGGGACCCATTTACGCAGGCTTCTAGCTGCGGTTAGCTGGGCCTCTCAGGGACTATCCTTTTCCCAGAACAACATTCTAGGTGGATGGAGAGAGGGAGGGGTGTTAGGGAAAGAGGGAGACATACACAGGGACAGAAGCTCCACTTGTGGGAGGTTTAGTGAGAAAGGAGTAAAACCCCGCCCTGTTAGATTGGGAGCCTTAACAAGCTTGCTACTGTTTAAAGTACATAGGAAAGTGGCATTTGTGAAGGGAAGAGTGGGGAGGGGAGGGGCGGTGAGGGGGCACTTTTATGAATGATGCTGAGGGTCCTGGAGCAGGTGTCCTGTTGCCGTGTGTGCCCTGGGCCCCTGTCCCCCTACGCCAGGCTGAAGCCCATCGAGCTGGCATCCCAGCAGCTTTCGCTTCCATTCATGGGACTTGGCCCACACGCTCTTGTCTGGCCCATCAGACGAATCCCTTTGTTCCCAACAATGTGGGGGGTAGAGGAGGCGGCTGCTTCTGCACTGCAGCAGCCCGACAGCATCTGCTGGGAGGAGGCAAAGTACGGCATGGGAGAGAGAGGGCCCACCCGCAAGGGGCATCCCAGGGTCGGGGCAAGTGAAGGACGATGTGCAGCTTATAGCAGAGATAGATCGAGTTGGTGGCGGCATCCGTGGTCTCAGCTTTGAGAGCCAGATGCAAGCCTGGGAACAGAGATCAGCCCCCCAAGGATCACACGCTGACACTGGTGAGCCCAACGGCCTCCAGACCGCAGGTCCAGGCACATAGTCTCCCAAGCCCAGCCCCCATTCTGCTCCAGGCACCCTAAATATATGCATGTACACACTCGCGGACAGCATTCCCATGCTGAGCACTGATGGCTTGCCACCCCCCACCCCCGCCAAAGCAAGCAGACTTAATGCTGAAAGGCTGCCAAAATGTGGCCAGCTTTCAGTGCCAAAAATACCTCCTTGTGATCCAAGGGGCTACCGTACGGGCATCTATTTGTGGGGCTGGAGTTGCTGCTCTGACAGAGAGAGGACTGCCCCTGGCATCGGCTACTTGCCCATTGGGGCCCATTCTCCCCAAAGTCTAAGGCTTGCTTCCAAGGGCCTGAGGAGGCCTGCGCAGCCAGACTTGCCCTCTGCAGGAGAAATCCATACTCATTTCTCCCAGGAAAAATTCAGTTCCAGCCTAGGATGCTGTTGCCCTGTTCTCTCCCACCCCTATCCTCTTCCCCAAGTCACCCGTCTAGTGACAAGCAAAGAAGGTGTCTGGGTCCTGGGAGCCGCAGATGACTGTAAGAATCGGCTCCAGGAGCTCTGTGACCAGCGGAGGTGGTTAGATTGGGGTGGAGAAGAACCCTGCTGAGTTTTTGAGGATTTTCCCAAAATGATGATTTTATACATTGCGTTGGCCAAAAAGTCCCTATGGCTTTTTTCCACAAAATAAAAGACACATTTTTCATTTTCACCAATAACTTTGATTTGGATATTTTGAGTACGAGGTCTGTCCAGAATATAGCCAGCCACATAATAGGATAAATAGAGACAGATATTGAAGAAGATAGAAGATACAAGAAACATTGTACACAGGACAATGATGCCTCAGTCCGCTTCAAAGTAGGCATCTTGAGAGCCCACACAGTTCTCCCAAATACCATCAGCTATCCTGTCATATTTTCCTGAATCTCATTAACCGCCTGAAATCTCTCCCCTTTCATAGGTGATTTTAGTTTGGGGAAAAGCCAGAAGTCACAGTGTGCCAAATCTGGGCTCTAGGGGGGCTAAGTCACTTGGGTGATTTGATGTTTCACCAAAAAAATCTGTACAAGGCGTGATGCATGAGCAGATGTGTTGTCGTGATGAAGCTGCCAATCACCAGTCGCCTGTAGCTGCGGCCTCCTGAATCATCCCAATAGTTTCCATGGAGGGATGTTCAAGCTGAACGTAACATTTGGTGCACATTCATTGCTCTGCACACTCTGTCATTTTGAATGTGAGGGCCACACAGTCCACATGCCCACTCAACAGCACCTGCAGCGCCCATTGACCAGTACAGTGACATCGTCATTGTTCCCATGCGCGCGTTCCAGTCCACCCTCCTTGGCTGCCAGGTTGCATCCATGTCACACAAACTGTTGTCATTTTATTAACAATGGCTGGACTTTTTCCAGACAGACCTCGTATGTTGGCTATCTTCCATGTGGTATAAAGTTGATTGTTTTCAATTAATGTCTCAGTTTGATCACTATCAACTTCAACTGGTTTTCCTGACCATGGAGCATCGTCCAGTGAGAAATCTCCAGTATGAACATCGAAAACCACTTTTGACATGTTTGATCAGTCACAGCACTTTCTCCACACATTGCACAAATCCTTTTTTGAATTTCAGTTGTGTTTTTACCTTTCTTGAAATAATAAAGCATAATATGCCAAAAACGTGGTGTGTTTTCTTCCATCTTCAATATTAAAATGGCTACACAAAAAATCACCAATTTTGATTTTTTAAAAAATGCATGCTGATATGACAGCTGTCACAATACAATCTAACAAAATTGTTTCAAATGAAGTTAAAAACAACTAAGCGCTGCTAGAACCACATTATAGAAAAAAAACCAAACAAACTTTTTGGCCAGACCAATAAGATAAACATATTTCCATCCATTCATCCATTTGATAAATATTTATTAAAAACCTACTACTTGCCCAGAACTGGAGAGGGCAGTGGCTGTCCCTCCTCATGGAAATGAGAATGGACCGCCAGTTGCCGTGCAAAAGCTTGGTGAGTCCCCAAGGGCTCTGGTGTGACATCAGTCGGACAGGATGAGGAAGAGAACATCAAAGTCCAGATAGATACCAGAAAGCTCGAATCCCAGAAAAACACAGACAGGCCTAGGGGTAGAGAATCTGCTGGGTTATTAACATGCTTTTCTTAAAAAAATAAAAATGTGTGGAAGGGATAATTATGAACCATATATAATTTCATTGAAGGCAGAAATCTAATAAATTTCACTTTTAATAAATCATATTTGTGGAATAAATAAATGAATGAGTTGATATCCAGTAAGGAAAGAAATGAGGTTATCTGAGCACCTTTAAAGACCAAGGCTCATGTCTGTTTCCATCGCTTAGGAGGATGTTATGTCTAAATATAAACCATGAACCTGAACTGTTCTTTTCTTTATTCTCATGATATATTGTTGTAATTATGTGCTTAACTAATAAGATCCATATTTTCTCTAGCATACTAGGACTAAAAATATGAATAAATAAATTCCATTTTAATGATACCCTTAATTCTTCTAACATTATAAAATATGTCTATTTTAATTCCTTCAACTATCTGAAGACAGATGGTGACATTCCCATCTTACAGATGGACAAATTAAGGTCCAAAGGTGTTAAGGCTACTTTATCCAGAGTACCTCCTACTAGACCAGGGTAGTGTTCTTCCCATCGCTTTTTGACCACAAGCATTGCCATAACCTCACAGGACTCAGATCTCCGACCCCTGCTCGGTGGCAATATGGGACCTGGGTGACATTGTGTCACTGCCATGCTGCCTGCGGTATGTCCTTCTGCCTGTTCTTCTCTCTCTTTCTCCCTCGCTCTTTCTCTCCCTTTATTCAGGAAGAGGAGGGAAAGCTGGAGGGGAAGGATGAGGGAAGTCAGGGAATCTGTTTCATTTTATCCTCTCTTGCTCTTCATTTAGGATTTATTTCCGGACCATGGGGTGGTTATTCACACAATTGCATTAACGTAATTTAAGCATTTAAATTGTACTATAATCCTCCGACAATGTGATTAAACTGAGGCATGGGGAAGAGATGTGAGCTATACCAGGGTCACACAGCACTTGATTTAGAACCACGGGCCCTAATTGTCAGCTTCTGGGTTTATCACCTAGATATTTCCAATCTGACCACTGGCTCTTTTAGGGGTAGCTGGCCAGACTGATGCTCCAAGTATCATACAAATGGGAGAAATGTTGTTCCAAAATATTCTAGCACCTTCTTCAAATCATCTTTCTTAATAAACCGTGATTTAGATGTGGTCTACCCAGAAATAAGAAGGTAGACTAGACTGTCTGGATGGGGAGACAGGACCTACTTATAAAAAGAAATTAATAATAATATAGGGTAACTTAAGATCATTGCGTGGAGGGGTGACAACAATACATGCTAAAGAAGTTAAAAGAAAAGAACAGGTACGGATCAGGAAAGACAGCTTAGATTCTTTGTGGCTCCACAGGACACAACCAGGAATAACCAGTCCCAGGGAGACAAATTTCAGCTAATTGCAATGAAGAAAGAACTTTTGAAGAATTAGATAATTTCTGCAGATGAAGTAAAGCTGAGATTTCCCCCAATTCTGTACTGAATGAGCGATTGTGCAAGATGACAGATGAATCGAAATTTCTTTTTCTTTCTTTCTTTCTTTCTTTTTTTTTTTAAAGACCCCTACTGCTCTGAGAATTTCTTATGACTCCAGGGTTTCAGATTTTTTTTTTCTCGTTTTTAATCACTGAAGACTGTGGCCACGAGAGGGCAGTAGAGGAAGTTTATCAGAATACTCGGACGCGTAGAGTAAACTCCCGGTGCCCTAATCTCCAGCAGGGACTACGCAGGTCCTGCGACCTGGCTGGGGTCTGGTTCACAGGCCCCTTTCGGAAAGCTGCATCCAGAGGCTGCGGAGATACCGAGAATCTTTTTGGTGCCTAACCAATGGTCGCAAGGGTATCGAGGCATGACCATTCGGAACTAAAAACCTCTCACGTTAGGTTATTAAAATAAGTTATCTTAAAGCCACCTCTCCGATTCCCCTGCCAGGCAGGCTCCCTGAGTCTGGGCTCCCCTCCGGTCCTCTCCGCTTGCCAGAGGCCCGGGATCCCTAACAGAGCTGGGAGCTTGAGATTCCGAGCAAAGCTCATCACTGCGTTATGAAAATAATTAATAACAACTTCAAACCTCATTTGACAGCTTGTTGGCTTTCTGAATTCACCAGCAGAAGAAATTTGCTCCCACAGATTCCGAGACCCCCGTGTCAACCTCATCAGGCAAGGCCGGTTCCGCCCCACTCACTCCACACTCAAATTAAAGATGAAGAGTGAGGTCTGAAGGCTGTGCGCGGTGACAGGTGATGGCAAGGGTGGGGGAGCCCACAACCCCACTGCGTGGGTCCTGGGCTGTCCCCGCACACGGGGCTAAGCCAGCTGTGCTGGTCAGGCCTGCACCCGAATTCCCAGGCCCCGGAAGATTTTCGTTGCCCCCTTGCCACTTAAGGTGGCCGGTGGGTCCTGGGCTAAGCTGGGCACCGGGCAGGCAGGGGGGCGGCCTCCCGATGCTAAACGTGCTCCTTCTTTGTTGACAGCTGGCGGAGGAGGAAGTCAGGGAAGGCGGGGGAGGGAACAGGGGGCTGGCGGCGGCGGGCGGTGCCAGCGGCGGGCGCGGCCCCTGCGCGGCGGGCGCGCCCGGCAGGGAGGGGGTTAAGGCGCGCGGCCTCTATGATAATGAGCTGCCTGGTAATATAGGGAGGGAGGCCGGCGCGGAGAGCCCGGCCGCGGCCGCCACCGCGGGAGCCGGAGCTGCCGGGAGGAGCGGCGTCCTCGCCTGTCTGGAGCGGGAGGGCGGCTGGGCGCAGTTGCTGGGAATTCTTCAGCCGGGAGGGCGAGCGATCGGAAGGGAGCCCCCGCGAGCTGGGGAGCGCGAGCGCAGCAGACCTCCCCATAGATTGAGAAAGCCCTGTTCCCGGAGGAAATGGGACTGTGAGCGAACCGGGAGAGAGAAGGGAAGGAAGCGCCGAGATTGCTGATGTCAGAGGAGCCCGGAAAGTCGCGCTGGAAAAATCTGAAGACAACCGGGGCTCTGCTGCTTCCCCAGGAGAGACACCGCCAGCCACCCCTTCACGCCCCCTCGGTGCCTCCTGGATCCCCCCGCGAGCCGGCGACAAGCGCCCGGTGGGGCTGCTGCGAGGCGACAGAAACGGAGGGGCGCGCGGACGGGAGACCGAGGGGCCACTTCAGGAATACAGATAAGTGGCTGGTGGCTTGACGTGGATTTTAATGAATTTGGACTCCATGTGGATGTGGTTTTCCCCGTGATTGCGAGCTGCGGGCCGCGAGAGGGGCAGCGCGCCGCCCTCGGCAGCCGGCGGCCCAGGCGGACGGACCAAAGACGTGAGGACAGACGGACGTCGCAGAGCTGGGTAAGCGGCGCTCCTGGCGCCCGCTCCCTCCGCCCTCTCCCCAGACACCCGTACTCCCCGCGGCGGCTCCTCCCGCTCCCAGGCTTCTCTCCCGGGTCCTGGCCCCTGAATCCCGGGTTCGGCTGCGACCGGCGAGTCCCCGCGCGGGCTCGGCCACTTTCACGGGCGGACTCGGAGCCCCTGTCCAAACGGGCTTCCCCGCCCGCCACCGGCTTCCCTGTCACTGGCTGCGGGCGGCGGCGGCGCCCGGCAGCGCGCCTCCCCCGCGCACCTGCTGGAGCTCTGCGGCTTTGGGGAGCATTGGGGCGGCGGGGCTGTCCCGAGAGCTGGAGCCCAACGCGGGGGTCAGTGGCACGAGCAAGAGAGCCCAGGGCCACTGTGGCCAGAGCTCGATTTGGGGGCGTTCACTCCAGTGCCGGAGTCCCTGGTGGCCACTGGCTGTTCCTTGGGATCCCGGGGACTTAGGAATGGAAGAGGAATGTTGCGCGGGTTCCACAGGCTCAGGGAGCCAGTCCAAGGCGCTGAATGGGAGAGGTGCTCTGCATCTCCTCTGTGCGCCCTCGTGGTGCACGCCCATCAGCACCTTCCCTGGCTCTGAGCAGAAGGAGAGGGTTGGGAACTGAAGTGGAAGCTTACTCAGGACCCAAGAGGTTCCTCCGTGGGCGCCTTCTTGCCCCACCCAAGTGATGTGGGGATCTTAGAAAATTCTAGCCTTTTTGATCCATCCTACAGGTAGTCTCTATCAATGTTAATCATGGACCGAATGGCCAAAGAGAGAGTCACCAAAACTGTCATTTCAGATCCCAGGCAAATATCTACCTATTTGTCATGACCCTTGCCCTAGGAGGAGTTACCTGTTCAAACTCAGGTCCGGAGAGATAGAGATAATAGGGAGAGGGTAAAAGATTTGGGGTTCTAGGTCAGTTAAGAGTCTAGAATGAGAGCCCCCTGAGGTGGGCATTGGAAATATGGTCAGGTCTCCTTTGGGGATCTAGTGACATGCTAGCAGTGGCTGTGCAAGAGACCAAGACACGACTGGTCTGAGGGACTAGGGCCGCCAGCTGGAACTTGAGGCAGTGGCTGGGGGGCCGAGCAGCTTGCAGGAACCTGCAGAAATTTGGGGACCCATTCATTCTCTCCCTTGTGTTCGCGAGGACAGTGAACAAGGTTTATGAGTATCTGCGCTGGGCTGGACATTTTGGGAGCACAGGTTCAGTCTCCCCACCTGGCATGACGACAAACCCCCCACCAAGCCCACCTACACGGCTTCTTTCTTAGACCTTGAAACTTCCCTCTTCCTTCTGGGCAGACTGTGGGCTCTGGGGCCTTCAACAGAGGGAGAGAGCCAGGGGAAGAGAGAGCGCTGGCTGGCCGAGTCCAGCTCTTACTGATGGAAATGCACAAGTTTTGTGCGCTCCTCCTGGAAAGCTCCTGGAGTTGCTAGCAGCTCTCTCTCCTCTGACCTCCTGGCTAGAAGAGAGAATGCATTAACTTCTGACCTCACAGAAGCACCGTTTGAACGAGTTACCTGTGATCTCTGCTCCTTGGCCTGGGGAAGCGGGCGGGGGAGTAAGGAGACAGGGGAGGCAACCAAGGGAACTGAGAGAGCATCTGCCAAGGTACCCTAGCCAGGCTGTTTTCCTGTTCCCTTCTTCGACCCGGCATCTTCGTCTTTCACCCCAACCCTTCCTCATCCCGGAACTTGCCCTCATTGCCAAAAGTGTGACCTAAAGGAGCCATCCCTTTCAGTCATCCCCCAGCTGACCCTCTTCGGGGACCCGCTGGTAAAGGGAGATCAGTGCAGACTGCTCTCTCTGCTCCCACACTGTCCTCTGCAAATAGCATGAGGATGGCGCAAATGGGCTTGCAAAGCAGTTAAATGTAAGTGACATTTGGAGCACCGTGCGGTGGAGGCGGTGCTGAGGAGCAGCGAGACCTGACCTGGTACCGGAAGGTCTCCTCTGTCAGGGCCCCCAAGTCTGGCAAGGGAATCCCACTTGGTCCTCTCCTTTGATGGGATGTTAAGAAACAAGGCTTCTCGTAGCCCAGATTGGAGCAGGGCAGGAGGCTGGCTGGCCTTTCAGCCCAAGTCTCAATGAAGAGTAAATGGTGGTGCTGCATGTCCATTGCCCGGAAGAAACCATATCATTGGTCGGTGGCCCCCATCGGAGCTGGCCTGAATACCTACCCCTGTCCCCAAAGCGCCAGGGAGCATTCACCCTCCCTCTTGACCATCAAAAGCTGCAGATGTGGGAAACATAAAAGTTCACCATCTGTTTTACTGGACTTTGTGCTCAAAATGAGGTTGAAAAGAAAACCCTCAAAGAACAGCTACTTCTCTCTTAGGTCTCTTTCCCATCTACAAACACTTCTGATGATTGTGTTAATCTTTATTTCATGGGCATGTTACAAGAAAACACACACGAGCGGGACGGGAAACCAGTGACATAGTTAAATATACAGGGCAGCAGCTGGCAGCAGCTCGAGCCCGCCTGTTCAGGTACTATGAAATATTTATGGTTCTGGAATTGTCACTGTTTGGGGGTTTTATAGTCTCTCTCCTGCCTCTTTTTCTATGGCTGCCTCCCCAAGACACAGGGTTTGGGGTGGGGGAGGCTATTCCTGTCTCCAGCAACAACGCCCCCCCAACCCCCAGCTGTCTCTCAGTGTTGCCACACAGCTGTCCCCACACACACAGACTGGGGCCCAATATACTTCTGTCCATCATAGCAAACAGAGATGCAAGGAACTCGGAGCCAAGCCCCTCACCCCCACCCCTACCCCCACCCCCATTCTGATCATAAAGAGACTGGAGCATTGTGTTACAGTCTGTTAACTACAAATAATTCAGGACTGTCCACAGGGAAATGCAGAAACAGGCTTTGAGGTGCTGTAGTTTTACAGCTCATGTGCAAGCCCCCCATCACTACCACCCTCGCCCCGGGGCAGTCTGCTATCAATTCATTATATGGGAATATTCTGTTTCTCCCCTGCACATATGCTGAGCTCAAACAATGATGCATGCAACCAAGTCCCTTATGGGAAATAGTTTTCTCACTTAGTGACAAAGATTTCATGCCCGATTAGAGTAAATGAGGGTGGGTGTATGTCCACTTCTTTTTTGGTCATTTCTAAAGGTGAGCCCTGTGGAGACAGAGAGAAAGGCAGTTCTTCCCAGGGTCAAACAGCTGGTCCCAAGAGAGGGACGGATGGTCAGGATGGGGACCCCCCCCCTTTCTCTTGGGCTTAACCTCAGGCATGGGATGGGGGTCATTCCCTGGCATGGGGCATATGGAACTTCTTTATCTCGCTCCACACTGTTCCATCTGGAACTGAGGGCAGAAAGAGAAGCGAGAAAGTTCTTTGTTGGGGAGCAGCGTCCCTACAGGGTGAGAGTGTAAATAAAGGAGGGGGAAGAAGAGGGAGAACTGAAAGAAAAGGCTTAGGCCTGAGCAGCACAAAAGTTCCCCGCTCTCACAGCTGGTTAACCATTAACCCCCTGCCCTGGCCTGGCCGAGTCTCCGCTTGGGTGAGGATATGTCTCAGACGCCTGGAGGACCGGTAAGTCTTTCCCCATGTCTCTCTCTCTCACCCCAGTGGAGTGTTCATTCTGTCTCCCCTTGCCAACTTCGGCCCCAGGCACGGTCCTGGCTCCCACTTACCCTTTTCTCTCCCTCTTCCCTGGCACCGGCACCCTCTTCCCACCCCCTGCCAGCTGTCCCTTCACCCTGGCATTGCCAGTTGTCTTCATGGCAGGATACGTGTCAGGGGCCCGGAAGCAGGCAGGACAGCGGGCAGCACTAGGAGCTGCTTCACTCTGGACTCCAGCACAGGAGCTCCAAGCTCAGGTTGTAGGCCACTTCGAACATAGGCATCAACCCAGAACACCCAGGCTTGCTTGGGGGACGGAGGTGGGGAAGGGAATTTTTGCCCAAGTCCCATTATCCTCCAGGAACGCTCAGTTCCAGTGTTTCTCACTGTGGATCTGGCCTATGGGTCCCTCTTTTAGCCTTCTGAGATGAGGCCGTTCTGTCAATGGCCTTGTCCAAGCCATTCCAGCTCATCAGACCTGGTGTCCTGAACTTCAGGAAAACAAACGAACGAACGAACGAACAAACAGCAGATGAACCGAAGATGCAGACCAAGATGCAGGAGCCAAGGCACATATGGAAAGACCCAAGTCATGATGTAGAAACAGCCACACCTAAACAGAGAGAAGCAGGGTGACAGAAAGGGAAGATAAAGGCAGGGAGACAGACAGTGTGAGCGGGGCAGAAAGAGCTAAGAGCTAAAACAGAGAGCAAGTGGGAAAGACCATTCCAGGCGGAAGGGGCTCTTACCCATCTTCCCAGGCAAGGGAGGTTCCCCCTGGGCTGAACTGGGAGACTGAAGTAGCAGGTTATCTCCACTAGAGGGGGCTCCTGAAACCCAGACTTGGCTCTAAACAGTGGTTTTTGCGCTTTTTTTTTTTTTGCTTTTTTTTTAAGACAAGAAAAAAATAGATGAGATATATTAGAAACTACCAGCTGTCATGACCTAGAGACCACAACTGGTAGAGTCCTATTGCCAGTGGGACCTCTGGGCCCCTGGCTGGTTGCAGGGGCGTGGAAAGGCGCCTGCAGCGTTAAGCATGGTTCCCCAGGGTGATGAGCAGCTCGGGGAGAGGCCTGTCCCGACCGGACGCCCTTCGGGTGTGAGGCAGGGAGCGGGGCGCCTTCTGGAGTTAGCAGGCGGTCCAGTCTAAGGGCTGGGCCGCCCAGAGGCCCTTGCCTCTCTTTATCAGCAATAGAAGTTTTTGGCCCATCCTCAAGGCCCCTTCACATGCCTTCCCTTCTTCCAACTCCCGAAATGAGGACTTGAGAACCCCTCCCAGGTGGTGGCCAGACTGTTCCTGAGGAGATTGTTTTAAAAAGACCTTTCAGGAACTGAAGGCATGTCAAGGTTGTATCGCTGATTTAATCTTTGTCTTCCTTTGCTCTGTGGGAGCCTTTCTCTGAATTATAATTCCCCCTTTCATTTCGGCAGAGGACAATATGGAGAGAGCGCAGAGTCCAGAGGGTTTTCTCATCTGAGACGATAATAACTGTCTAAGGGGGCATGGAAAAATAGCGAAGTGGTGGGGCCGGCAGAGGGCCAGAAAGTAGCATCTCCTCAGGTCTGATACCAACCGCTGATATTTAATCTTGGCTTCCCTTTGGCTCAAATTTACCTGGGGTCAAGGAGGGGAGTGGCGGGAGGGAAGAGAGGAGGGAGAAAAGGAAAACAAGATAAATGTATCGCATTATGAAAGTTTAATCCTGCCTTTCCTTGGCTAAAATTACTTTTGGTATGAGAGATAAAAGGCAGCTGAGTTGCCCTTGGAAAGTCCAACTGCCTTTGAGAAGGAAGAGGGGGAAGGGGTCCTGAGGTTCAGAGCGATTAGCCCTTGAATGAACTCTCCTCTGCACCAACCCCCTCCCACCCACCCCCACCCCAAAACACGTTCTCTCTGAGGCTTTAAGAGAGTATAGAGGCTTCTGACAGAGGCACTCCTATGCTGCCCAGAGCAGCCCAGGGAATTAAACTCCCGGGCTTTCTCCCCTCCCATCTTAGTTTGGAGATGGAGGGACAGACGAAATAAGCCTCCCCTCCAACTTTAACCTCACATTTGAGACGTACACCACACTTGCCCTTGCACTGAACTGAAGACCCTGAAAGCAGGAATTGTAATCCATTTCAGTTTAAATACAGAAATTGATCACTTAGGTAGTGCTAGGGATGTAGTAGCAACTGAAATGTACAAAATGAAAAATAGGTTCTACCTTCAAGGAATTGACAGTATCCTAGGGGGAGGGAGAAGTGCATAAGCCAAAGGCCCCTCCCCCCCAAAAAAAAACCTTAGTAAAGGCAGAGTGGAGTTAAGAGTGCGCTGGGGACTCAGGAAGTGAAATCGCAGAAGCTTCTGGAAGCTTTCGCTCTAGGCCATGGAAGGCGCCTTGGAGATGAGCCAAAAACTTGTAGTGCTGATAAAGAAAGCCCAGGAGACAGACTCAGGTGCCTGAGAACGTCACAGTTTCCTGTTGAAAATGACTAACCTCTCTCATTCCTCCGCCTCTAAACTACCCCTTAGCATTTTCTCCTTCATTCCCCTCCACAGATTGTAAACTGACAACACTGGGGTTGTTTTCTATTAGTCAACATCCTACAGCAAGATCCCCAGTCCCCACTCCCTAGGGTTTCACATTGTATTCTATGTAAATTGCATCCCTTTCCGGTCCCTGGAGTTGGCAGTGCGGTTCATCAGGAAATGTTATTACTCATCTGTATTCACATATTGGTGTCCAGAATCCTACTGTTAATTCACCCTCTCTTATCTGAATGAACACATTAAATGGATCCCACCGGAGAGAAAACTCGGATTTTCCCCCTACCCCTTAGCCAAACAGGAGAGCCGACTTCAGCCGCCGCCTCTGCCCTCTGTTCGCTGCCCGGAGGAGGAACCGCTCAGAGTTTCCGGGCAGAAAGAAGGCAGAGGAGGGTTCTTGGAGGAAGATTAGGAGGAGGCAGACTTGAACTCAATTTAAAAATTGCCTCTAACCTTCTGGTGGAAGGTAGTGTTGTCCTTAGCCCCTGAAGAGTCTGGGGTCGGGGGTAGATCCCTGTACTGGGATGGACAGAGCCAGGGGCCATGCTTGAGCCTGCAGAGGCCTTGCAACCCCTGAAAGCAGTTTATGCTTTCAAGAAATACATTTATTTCAAGAAATAAATGTTCAGAAATATATGTATGTATGTATGTATGTATATGTTTCTGCAGAGTAGTTTATGACCCCCACCCACCCTCAATGTAAAGAACCAGGACCCTCTAGACTCGAGGATTTTCTTCCTACCCCTTCGTTTCTGCTCCCTGCTCTGGTGGTTATAGCGGGGCCTTGGGAGGAAAAGCTGTAACCCGGGCGATCCCTTACCTCCATCCACAGGGGTGGATGACTCTCTCAAAGTAAACAAGAGAAATGCAGGCCAGGCTCAGAATGCCAGGGGAACCCATCGGTTATAAGTGTTCTGCAACTATGGGCAAGACATGGACCCTCTCTCACTAGGGGGCGGGGCCCAGGGCACCTCCCTTAAACGGAGAAAGGGTGGAAAGTTCAGGAGGAGAGGAAGGGGTGGGCAAAACCACCTGCCCTACCCAGAGAGGCAAAAGGCAGGCAACTGGCAGGAGGGGATGTTGCTGCTTTGAAGCACTTTCCTGCTTCATAAAAGCCAAAGGCCTTGCTAGGCTGGGTAAATATTACGTTGGCCTGTGACCTCTACCTCCCTGGACTGCTCCCCCAGCTTCCCGGTCTCTCTCCTGACTAACAAAGCTCCCCGAGGAAGAAGAGCCTGTTTTCTGAACTTGGGGGCCATCAGCGGGAGCCCAGCCCAAAGCCAGAGAGAAAGCCCCAGCTCCTGGCCAGTCCTCTCCCTGGGGGAGCCCTCCTCTGGGTCAGTGAGCTCTCCCTGGTGGTCTCTGCTCCCTGGTGGCCCTGGCAGGTACTGGTGTTTTCCATGAGAGAGGTGGCCAGGGTTTCCCAGTCCCCGACAAGGCACCCTCCACTTACTCCAGCTGCCTAGACCATCCTAACATTAAAAACCCTACCACTAGGGTTTCTGTTAGGCAAACACCCCCTTGAGTGTTAGCCAGGAAATTAAGAAAATTCAAGTCTGCTGCCCGACTGTGAGCAGCCCCCAGGGGTGAAGCTAGCCAGCTTTCTGGGCTCAGGACCCAGCCGTGAGAGACTTCAAGAAAATGATCCTCGGACCAGCGTGTGTAGCCGGGAAGCCACACCCTCACCCTGGTGCTGGGGGCTTGGGTCCCACCAAGAGGGTCAGAACAGATGGTCAGGAAGAGTCTGGTGTCAGAATAGGGTCCTAATGCGCCAAGACAAAGGACCTGCCTTCACACTTGTGCTCTTCCTTCTTCCTAAAGATTTCTCACCTTCCCACCATTTGCTCCCTGGTCCCTGGAGGGAGACAAGACAGAGCCACAAGCCACCGGGAGAGCGAGCTGGCTCCCCCTCTTAGCCAGCACCTCAGTTTCTCCATTTATGTGGTGAGAATGACTGCTGTCCAGGTCTCCCCGAGGGCCCTCACTTGCCTTTGTGCCTGGAACCAGGCATAGCAAGATGGTAAGGGGATTTGGAAAAAGGAAAATTGTTGCAAACATGCAAACCTGTTCTAAAATTGAGAGCAGGAATAAAGCCGAGCCAGGGACGCTTTCCTTCTCTCTCCCTGAATTTGTTTGGAACTTTCTGAGAAAAATAAGACCTTATTTAAAGAAGATCTGTGTGCTAAAGGTTTTCACACACAGAAATAGATAAAAGACTGTGGACTGAGGGGAGCCTGGAAACTGAGGGAGGCGACGGCGGGCGCGTGGCTCACTGTTCACGTTTAACCAGTGGGGCTAGAATTTGAATTCTGAATTTGTTACTCTGATTCATCCCACTCTTAGACCTGGTGCCCTCAGATCTAAGAGGCGGATGAATCATACTGTCAAAGAATTGGGAAAGTGGGAAAGTTAACCTCCCAAAGCAGGGGAAGGAGCAGAGGTCCTGGACTTCTGTCTGCCTGCCCGCCTGCAAGAGGCTTACATCCTTCTGCAGACAGAGCTCCCCAGAGCATGGGTAAGGCAGCAGACATGGCATGAAAAATATTAGCAGGAGCTAGGTACCAGAGTCCAAGCTAGACCCTGGGGCTCAGGGATCACATTCTCAGCCAGCTCTAATTGTTGGTCAGAATGTAACAGGAGGTATGGGTGCCCCATCGACCGTCTTCTGCTAGCCCAAGAAGTTCCCCATCACCCTCCCAACTGAAGCACAAGAGCCTTGTCCCTGGTTGGAAGTGCAGATCGTGGGAAGGCATCTCTCAGTGGAGAGAGCCCTGTGTGTTCAAGAGTGCTGTCCTGTCTAAGCGTTAGCTGTGGAGAATGAGCATGACAAGGTGTCTTCACTTTCTCTTCTAAAATATTATTAAGAAAAGAGTTTGAATTACAAAGGGAGCAGGCGTTCTTCGTAGACTACTGGGCGAAAATGTTTTCAGAGGATTTCATCGCAGCTTCTGCCCAGGTCCACCACATAGACGTGAAAGCCAGGCCCACCCTGGGGGGAGCAGATCGCCCCGAGCCATACGGCAAGAGGCCAGGCACTGCTCTCACTTCCAACCCATTCGCTTACCCCAGCCTAGCCCAGCACGCCTTTTCCCTCTGACCACTGAGCCACCTTCTCCCCAGGCTTTCCTTCCCCCACCTCGTACCCAGACACCTCTCGTGTTTGAGCAGGGAGGTGCCTCACAGTGAAGTGGTATTCCTGGAGAAGGGACCTCTCCCCTTCTCTGCCAGTCCTCTGGCCCTTAGTGCACACTAACTGCCTCTCCAAGGCACTGGGCAGTGTGGTGTAGGGAGCCCCCCCCCTTAAATGGCTCCCACCAGCTTTCCCCCATGCACAGCAAGCCTGGCTGTTTGCACAGTCAATGGCTCTGGCAAGGCCAAGCCGCCCCTCCTTTCCCGAAAGAGTCGCTGTGGGCACTGTTTGTGTTTCGGTCTCTATAGACTCAGCATTCACACTTGAAGAGGGTGAGACAATGACCCCAGCAGCTGTCTGCAGACTGCCTGCTGGGAGGCTGCCGGGGAGCATTGGGCCAGCCAGGGCTTGGGCGCCTCGCACCTGGGTGCGTTCTCAGGCAGCCATGACCAACCCGGAGGGGATGAGTAGGGCATTGGGATGCAGAGGGCTGAGTCCAGGCCACCCGATTGGCTTCCGCTGGTAACCCCAGCTTCCTTTGCTGAGCTTTGCCCAGCTGTGTAGCCCCTGGGGGCCTGGGAGAAAGGGGAGGGGCCTGGCTCCTGTGGGAGTGGCCATTCCTGGCCTGAGGGCAGGAAGAGTCAGAACCCCTGTCCAGGTAGATAAAAACGGAAAGCTTCACTGGGAGCTTGCCTAAGTAGAAGAAGGACACATTGCTTGCAAGGAGATTGAGTGTAATTTTTTAATGTAATTTTAAGTGATTAAACAAATGCTTATTGAGTGTTTACTATGTGCCAAGGATTAAGGGAGGGAGGCAAGTCACTATGCTGGCTCTTGAGGAGCTTACAATGTGCCAAGGAAGGAAGGGTCTGCACACACAGAGCTGTCACGCAAGTTAAACAGAAGTGCGCAGGACAGAAGAGAAATTAATCAGAGCCATCCAACCCTAGAAAGGGCCTTCTGGAAAGGGAATGAGCTCCACATCATTTAGAGAATTCAAGCAGAAGTTGGAAGCTGTCGACCAGGTCTCAAGAAGGGGTTCCTGTGTGGAGGAGAAAGGTATAATAGGTGACGGCTGAGATCACCAGCCACCTCCAGATCTTCTAACCTTGAGTTTCCCTGTTTGCTGCTCGGTAAATTCAAGGAAGAAGTTGAGAAGTGAAGTAGAGAGTGTCGGTCCGCAGCTGCTGGCCTTAATTCCACGGTAAATAGAACTGGCCCTCACACCTTCACCCCCACCATTCCCCTGGGAGCAGGGTGCCAGGAAGGTTAGGCTAGGGTAAGCCCTGGTCTCCCCTAGTGCCAGAATTCTCCTAATCATGTTAAAATGAGCACTCCCTCTACAAGCAGGGGCAGACCCCTCTGAACCGAGACTTGGTCAGCGCTCTGCACAGCCCTAACTTCTAATCATTGTCATAAACGGGATGGAAGCAGCTGCTCGCTCCAGTCTATTATCAGCTTGGTTGGAGACAGAGAAATTTAAATGACAGTAAGATGCTTAGCAAAGAAACGAAAGTCGAAAGTCGGTGTTAAAAATAAAGAAAACAAGACAGCTTGTTTCATCGAAATAGAAGGGTTATTAAGCAGCCTTGAATTAATCAGTGATCTGCCAGGGTTGGAAATTGAAGAACAGCAGGGCCAGGGTAGCTGGGAGAATGTGAGTGGGGAAGAGAGGGGTGGCAGTAGGAGCTGCCTGTGCTCTGGGGCTGGCGGCGGGGACTGTGGGAATGGCACAGTCTTCCGAGGGGCGGTGGGCAACTGGTTGTCTGCCCCGCAGATGAAAGCGGGTTAGTTAGGGAGGGGACTCCGGCATCGCAGCCGCTCTGCCTTCAAAGTTCTGCTTCTGGACTTTTTCCAGACCTGCCACCGCCAGGACCGTGCCAGGGGGCAGCTCCAGTCCTCAGCCCTTCCCCAGCCCTCCTTCCCACCAGCCAGGTCTGGATGGGAGCCAAATGGCATTCGGTGGATGGCCACAAGCTTCCAGCCCCAGGCCTTTGCCTCTTTCACGGAGATCCCCAAGGACTCAGCTCTGAGTTGAGCTCCTAATACCCCACCCCCACTCCCAAAGAGTGGTAACAGAATACCCCTGAGCAGGGGCAGAGTCTCGCCTCCTGGAGGCAGGGAGTAATCGCTGGAGTAAGCGATCTCTCCTTGGACATATCAAGTGGTGCCACCTACAGCTCCAGGCAGCAGAGAAGGAGGGTAGCATGTTCAACTCCAGGAGCCTACATCCAAGTCTAGTTCCGCATGTGGTACCTTTGACAAAATATTTCGCCTCCAATACGCCCGAGTCTTCCCACCGGTGAAATGGTGATGCTGACGATAACCTGTCCCTCATAGACTTGCATGCGGGGGACAGTAATGAAGTAACAGACATGAAGTTCTTAGCAACTGTAAAACTTAGTCACTGCACAAATGCTAGTTTATATTACAGTGGGGGTCCCTTGGGACCTCAGGACAAACTGTCAGAGGAGAGGTTCTGCAGAAGTCATGGAATGGGCCTGGGAGGAAAGCCGGCTTGCTCACACCTCGGCGGGGTGGGGGAGGGGCCGGGCCCACGTGTCTGGGTGCACAGGAGCACCCATCCCATCCGCGTGTGCAACATGCTGGATCTTGATTCAATCCTTCCAGGAGCATTTGCTTTGCTCTTTGACCTCAGCATTCTTTCTCCTCAGCCCCCCTCCCGCCTGCGTCCCTCCTGGCTGTTTACCCCTTTCCAGACTCCTCTCTCACACCCCATTCATCATGGGGGCCAGACTCTCACTCGGGAAGCTCTTTTCATCTCTCTGCCCCAGGTCCCCATGCTGCACTGGCCTGCCTGCCTTCCCCCTGCATCCCCTCCAGCACATTCTTTTCCCTGCTTCAGCCTCAGATAATTGCTCCCTTCACTTTCCCTCTGCACTGGGGCTGGGGTCCCAGACATCCGGAACTGACAGGACCT
Organism: Mormoops blainvillei; assembly: GCA_004026545.1. Taxonomy (NCBI): domain Eukaryota; kingdom Metazoa; phylum Chordata; class Mammalia; order Chiroptera; family Mormoopidae; genus Mormoops; species Mormoops blainvillei. The sequence goes on from PVJD01009422.1 coordinate 59,795, forward strand.
CAAGGGCCTCAAGCCTCTTCTCTGCACGCTCACCCAGGGGCTAATGCCACCCAGGTGCTAAGGGTCCCCCAGCCCAGTGGACTGTGTGTGAGAGGAGTGTGCCAGTGTGTGTGCATCTTGGCACAGACAAGTCCCGTTCAGGGACTGGCCTCTGACCCTCTGGCCGGAATGCCAGCCACCCCACAGTCTGCACATGTCCCTTTTACCCAGCTCCCCAGCACTTCCCCTGCCAGAGTGTGTGACTGTGAGCTCGCCTGTTACTTAAGAGAGGCTGCCTGACAGCTCGGGATCTTTCTGCAAGAACTCAGAGTTTCACACAAAGAGAGACAAATAATAGAAACTGAAGGTGGGAAGGTACAGGGTGGGGACACAGCCTGCTTAAAAAGCTTCCTCATGAAAAAGGAGCTACAGCTTTTTATTCGGAGTCTTGACTGTCGTTTAGAGAAGCACAGGAGTGAAGGGGAGAGGCAGGGGAAGATAAAGGAGAGGAATTTTACCCAACAGGCTGGCCAGACCAGTATGGGCAGAGCCTGAAGGATGTGGAGCCCCAGCCCGTGAAGCTCTTCTCAGCATCTCCCCTCCTATGGGAAGGCTTCCCCCTTTCCTCCTTTCCCCCCTCTTTCCTGCCAAGGGTTCCTGGACAAACCACTAAGAGCAGCAGAAGTAGCCCTTCGGTCACCCTCCAGGCTCCGAGAGTTGTTGGGTGGTAACCTGGACAGTGTGGGGCCAAAGGGACCGGGGAGAGTGGCTACCAGGGGCCAGCAGCACCCAGTGCCTTCTCAGCATCTCGTAGGAGCTGGGAGCTGGGTCGCCGCATTCCCCGGCACAGAATCATCCCTCACCTGCCTGAAACCGGCTCAGCCTTTGTTGCCATCACACAGGGCAGCTGTCACTGCCAAGGAGATGATGCCCTTGTACAGTGTTTCTCCAAAAAACAGAAACGCGAGTAATTGGTGTTTATTCAGAGCTGTGGAGTTTACAAAAACACTTTCGCATCCCTTGTCTCATTGATTCTCACCTCGATCCTGTGAGGTGTCCTTTTATGCCTGAGAAAACAGAGCTTCTGAAAGGTTCAAATAACATGGTCAAGGTCAACGAGCTAGAAAGTGATGGAGCAAGACTTGAGCCCAGGTTCGTCTCCAAAGCCCTTAGTCTTTTCCTGTGCAGCCGCTGCCTGACTGCACACACCAGTGAGTCTGACCTCATTGTAGATGAGCCCTGAAACGTTCTGAAAACTTTCTAGGGAAACTCACCCTACCCTACTCTGCTCGTGATCACTTTTTGTTGTCAGTTGACCATTTATTATTATGTACTTTTAGGTGATCTATGATGTTACATGATTTGTGGCTTTGGAGCTCTCTTGCCAGAACTTTTCCTGCACAGACCCTGTCCGCATTGGGCATTCTTCAAAGGCAGAGCTGGTATCTTCCCTTTCTTCTCCATCCGTCTCCCCACCTAGCCAGTGACATCACTCTCTTCCCAGTGCTTTCAAGAGGAGCCCCCTTCTTCACTATCGCCAAAAGATCAGTTATGACAAATCGCTGAACCAAGAGTGGTCATTCAAACCATGTCTTAGGTCAGGCTAGCAGTTAAGAAAAGGCAGTAAGTATCCCCATCTCCCTTTTCTGCTTTCTATTGTTCAGACCAAGCTCAGACTGAGTGAAAGGCACTGGGCTAGTCCCTGCCCTCTAAGAGCCTCCAGTTTAATGGGGAGACAGGACATAGTCACCTAACACGTGAGAGCCAACACTGCAATGCAGTGTGTGCTGAAAGGGCAGTTCGTAATTGACTTCAGGGGGAGATGGGTGATTGGAAGCAGGAGGTCCTAGAGTCTTCAGGAGGCTTTGAAGAATGGATGGGGTTTGAGCAGGCCAAGCAGAAAGTGAAGATAGGTGTTCCAGGGAGAGGCGCCCACAGAGGTGAAATGGTGCAAGGTGTTCTGGGGACCCAGCAAATAAACTAGCGTGTTGGGAGTGGAGTCACTCTGGGAGAGATCAGAAGGGAGACTGGACAAAGAAGAGCCAGCTAGCTTGGAAGGACATGAACTTGGGTGCTTAGCAGTCCATCCTTGAGTCTCTCTGGGCAACCGGAAATGTTCCCATGAGTAGATATCACACTCCGGCCACGTGCCTGCCAAAGGTGGAGGAGGAATGTGAGGCACGAGGAATGAAGTGGTACCAGGCACATCTGGCGGGAAATCTGCAGCTGCCAGTGGCTTTCTTCAGGGCGTCTGTCGGCTGAGCATGAATGTAACTCGCACCGATTTCAGGGAGGCAATTCCAGACTCGCTGATCAAGAGCTCCACTCCTCGGGATGCTGCGGAACACTGACTTCCGGAAGTGGACGGTGTTAAAAAAATGTACCTTGATCTGGCACTAGGGCTGCTTTCCCCGATGAGAGGGTGAGCCGCACGATGAGATGTGCTCCTTGTCCCTGGACTGCTTCGGTGACCGGCCTTGGGAACCCCTGGAAGCAGAAAAGCATAGGGTTTGTAAAGGAAACAGGAAGTGCTCTCACCTGGGAACTCCTGGGGGCCGTTAAAATTTTTCTTCAAGAGGAGAAAGACAAGGAGAGCTTCAGGGGAAAGTAAGTGGGGTTTGGGGCTGGTCTGCTGCCTGAGAGCCTAGATGAAGGCCTGATGTTTGGTTTGAATCCCTGCCCCCCATTTATTTTTCTCCCCTTCCCTCCCACTGCTGTGAATTGAAGCTGTGTCATTATTCTTTGAAAACATTACGGTGGTTAATGGCAGCATAATATGCCATTATGTGGAGTAACTGTAATTTATTTAACAATTTAGTTGGGTACTTTCTACCCTGTGGTCTGCTCTCCTGCCGGTTCTGCCTCAGACTCCCTGGCTCAGCCGCGGACAGTAAGGATGAGTGAGAAGGCAGGAGATGCATCTCCAGGGTCCTTGGAAAGGTCATTTGGAATTTCTCTGAAAGGTGACTGCCAGCTAGCAACCCTCTTGCCACAAAACACCCCTGGATTCCACCTTGTCACATATAACTCAGCTCATACA
>PVJD01009423.1:0-62861 GCA_004026545.1 Mormoops blainvillei
ATCTTACCGGAGGAAGAAGTTTTCCTTCAACTAAAAGCAAAGTGTCTCCAGAACGTATCATAAGCTCTTTCAGTGTTGCATCCTAGGAATACAGAAATTTTTTTTGTCATGTGTAACTTCTGCAGGGTACAAATAGGCCACTGGGCCTTGTATTTTTTAGAACCCTATGCTTCTACTGCCCTTGAAATAAATAAATGAATACATAATAAAGCAGGTGTCAAAGAGTAAGGAATAAGCTAGGCCTACAAAACAGTCTATCATCATATATTAAATTATGGGTATGAACTGTAAGTATCCTAAAAGAGGAAAGGGAGAGGGATGAGGTAAGGAATGATGAGGCTGATTTACAGGATATGAAGCATTAGTTAACTCTGAAAGGGTGGGCTGCATTTGGAAAGCTGGGTGAACCAGAGAAGGCATTTCTGGAAAGGAGAACAGGTCAGTGTCAAGCTGATGTCAAGAGTAAGTGTGGCTTGTTTGGGGGAGGAGCTTAGGGACTAGGCTGATCAGGGTGGGCCGTATCAGCTGAAGAAAAACTGGAAAAAAGACTGGGATGGAAGGGTGGTCACAGATGGCAGGGATGTGGAATGCAAAAAAAAAGGAGTTTTTAGTTCTTTTGAAAAAAGCCACTCAAGCCTTCGGAGAAGGGGTTTTTAGAAATCAGTCTGGCTGCTATATGCGTGACACACTGAAGTGGGGACCCGCGGGCTCGGGGAAGCCAGTTGTAGCAATTTAGGGAGGAGGCAAAAAAAAAGGAAAATAAAGCTTGAACCAGGGGCCAGCAGTGGGCGTGGTCAGGAAGGGGTGGAAAACTGACAGGCCTCTGACGGCCTAGCCGAATCTGAAGGGCGGCAGGCGAGCAGGGTGAGCCACGTGTCAGGCCCGAGAAGGCCAGGGCGGGAGAGACAGCAAATCTGGGCAGAGGCAGCAGCTTTGAAGGTGGAAGCTGTTACTCTTCTGGCATCCAAACTGCATGTCCTCAAGATTCCTTTAGGTCCACTTCTTACTCTGGGCCGTCAAATTCTTGGCCAAGACTCAAGAGGGTCCTCTCTATACTGTTACTGCTACACAGCAGAGCGTTCCAGGGGACGGCCCCCATACCCCTGCTCTACCAGCCACCGTGGATGTTCGATGCCACTGTCAATCACTGAACAGAAGCAGGCAGATAGAATGGGGGAGGGGCGGCTGGCTCTGGTTGTCTACGCATTCTCACGAAGCTTCATTTTGGGTCTCCTTCTAGGTCCGTGGGTTTGGACAGGCGGTTTGATGCTATTTGAATCAACAGTAAGATGAATCGGGTCCTCCTGTCCTGCGATACAACTGCCCCTAAGGCTCCCCTGGGGGTCTGGCTGGACCTAGAGATGGTTCAGATCAGAGCCTAAGTGACTGGCTGGTAAGATAAATTCTGCCATCAACTGACAGAAACTCTGAGATTGAAATATTCAGGTCTCAAAATTTTGAGTCCATCTTCAAATTCTTTCATTAGTTCAAATCAAGATCTCTGCCTCCTAATGAAGAGCTTCTACTCCTGGGGACACACTCTCTTATCAAAGGGGACTTGACACAGATGTGAGAATCGTGCCCCCTGGGCTGAGACTTGCCCGCCCCCCCCACCATGCTCTCAAATGACTGAGAGAAGGAGAGATGGAAACTAGGCCCAAGCATAAACTTTTGTGTGCTAAAAAAGCTAAGGCTATCTCTAGAATTATGAGTGAGAATGTCCTGTGTGAAAATACCAAATAAACACAATCATTTAAAAAATGAAGTGTACAAAAGTAATCTTACTTCCTCACACAAAGGCTCCCCAGCTTCATAGCACCAATCCATTGTTCGAAAATGCCACGCGTCCCCTATGAAAGAATCAAAATTTCGAATGTAAAAAAATTCAGAAGAGTGTGCTTTAAGAGTTTGTCTGGAATAACCCTTCCGGGTAAATGAATATCCAATGGAATTTGATCTAATAATTATTAACTAATTTCCTTTAAAAATGTTCTCTTCCAGAGCATGAAAAAAAACCTGTTTCCCCAATTTGCTTCATTTTCTCTCAATTCCATCAAGAGATGTAAAATTGTATATAATTAATGCATACTTGCAAATAAAAACGCTATTATACAATAGTACTTTATGCCTTTATTATTTACATGTACGCATATATCACACGAGTATATACCATATATATACATATATGTAAGTGTAGAAGTTCTTTTAAAATCCTGGAGTTTCCGTTTCCTGTCTCGGCTGAAAGCACAGGCCGGCGCTGCCCAGCAGCCGAGGCAGGCGCCACAGCGCCGGGCCGACCCAGTTAGCGGGCAGCCTGGCAAGACAGTGCTTTCGGAACTGCGCCCTCGGCGAAGCTGGCATAGACGCACATTCATAAATGGCCGACAGGCTTTAGTTAGATTTGTTTTTCGCATGCCGGCTGCACCGAGGAGACCGGGAGAGGGTTTCTGGAGGAGAGGGAGCGAGTGGAGCCGCGGCTGGGACGCCGGCTACTGCGGAAAACAGCAGAGTCTCTGAGGCGCCCGTGCCCGCCCGCCGGAAACTGCAGCCCGGGGCAGGCAGCTGCTCTGACGCTGCACGGCCCCAGGCTTCAACCCCGATACTCTTCTTTGCAGACGCTCTTGAAAACAGTAATACTTACGTGGTTATTTGACTTAATCTAAGTATGTTTTTTAAAAGAACACCACCAATAAGGTAAAGGGAACGCCGCTCCTTCGCAGCGCAGCAAAGGGGAAAGAACTCGGGTTCTGGAATCGGAGGGGCCGCGCACATGCAGCCGTCCTCGGCCCAGCTCGTCCTCTGTGAAAGGCGACAGGCGAGGAGCCTGCACGGCACGACTGGTGTCCAGAGGTGGCGGCCTCTGCGTGAAGTGCCAGAGCTCGTTCCCTGCCCTTCCAGACCGTGAGTGAGGCCGAGGGCGGCACAGGCCTCCAGCGAATGCGGTGCCATGCTCATCGCGTTCGCTGGTACTGCCCCCCAGCTAACCCCTTCGGGCGCCCTGCGCTGATGTTTTCATTCACATTTCTGTCCCTAATCTACAGCTCAACCACTGGCATGACTACAGTCCCTGAAACTCTGAACCAGTGAGGTTTAAAAAAAAGCAGTGAAAGACCTGGGTGATTCCAGAGGGTATAAATCCTGACCCCCTCCTCCTGTACCTTTGCTGGATCCCACCTAGGCTTCCTTCGGAGGCGGCAGCTAACTCATGACACTGTTCTTTTAGCTGCAAACAAGAGCTGGGGGGATTTAGTATGCACATGCAAATGTAAAGTGCAACGGACAACCCTAAGGGACAAAGTTTGAGATGTTTACATAAGGTTTATAAATAAATACTTTTTTATAAGTAGAGGATGTGGGTAAGATTATATATCTTACATGGCCTGTAACTTACCTGGGAGGCCAAATTTCTCCAGCATTATCTTTAAACACTATAAAAAAAAAAGTACGTCCATTAGTTTTCTGTTTCTGAGTGACAGTATTGAGAGGGACAACCTTTTTGGACCCTGAGCCTTTTAAATGATTCTCGAACAGATAAACACATACTCGGCTAAGAAGACCACTGAGTAAGCTCTCTTTCCCAAGAGCCAGGTGGGGCCGGCTGAGGACGGACAAACAGTTGCCTCCTGTGAGTGTAGCCAGGGCTTAGTTAAAAGTTTTGTTCATCCACTTCCACGTTTGTATATGACTGTCTTTGTATGAAGACTAATGTTTTGATTAATTAGGCTGATTTCACAGACACACATTAAACTTTAAAGCCAATAAAAGGGGATTAGCCTCTGTGGGCACCCATGCAACACAACCAGCCACGTGCACACTCGCAGGTAAAGCGCCGTGGAAGCCGTGCCCTCGTGGAACAAGGCGATAACCGAGGCATGGTAACAGAAGCTGAAACGAGACAAAGGTAATTCAGCACTCCCACCAACTTCTTGAGAGCAAAACATTCTTAAATAAAGCTAGGGAACAGGAGTAAATGACATCTGGTTCAGTCTACACTAGAGAAGAGTGCAAGCCTTAGGGCGATCTGCACTGTGCCGCTTGAAAAAAGAAAAAAGGCAAATAAAATGCCCTTTAACGGGAACATTGCAATAAACTACGGACAGTCTTACAATGAAAAGGACAAAATAGGTTTACATGTGCTTGTCTGAAAGATCCTTAAACTATTTTAAGGGACATCAAGGTCCAGTACACTTCATGCAGCCCGATCCCATTGTGAGTTCAAGTTCCTTGCTCCTGTGTGCACACACGTGACCACATATGGGTACACACGAGGCAAAGCACGCAAGGGGGCACACTCCACTGAGTGGATGCAACCGTGTCACTAGATGACCTCAGTGATTTCTGGGGAAGGGACAAGAGTGTGATGGCTACCAAGGGAGATTTTCTAGCCCTTCCCTGAAGTTAAAAAAAAAAAAAGAGTAAATCCACAATTACTTGTATGATTAAAAATAGAAGAAGCCTTTAAAAGGCTTTTTATAACATGTAGGCGTTTCATAATTAAAAGTTGGTCAGAAAATGACGGCAATGAGAACACAACAGACTAAACAGGAACGGGGCCAAAGCTGTATTCAAAAAAGACTGTAGACTAGAGGCCTCCATTGCTGAAGAAAAGCCAGCCGCTGGGCGTTCAACTGGCCTGCGCTCTGAGCGGAGCCCAAAGCCAGGGCCCAGGCCTGCCTCCTGGGGGGCAGGGAGGCCAAGGCGGCTGCAGCGAGTGGAGGGTGTGAGACAGCGGCGGGGCGGGGCGGGGCGGGCCGCACGGGGGGCTGCACGGTCCCACGGAGACCTGGGCTGTCGCTCTGTGTGTGCTGGGCAAGCACAGGACGGTCGCGATTCCAGGAGGGCCCGAACTGACTTGCACCCTAGAGGATCCCCCGACATCTTTGTAAGAACAGGGCCTGGGAGGTCCGAGGGCGGAATGAAGATCTGTTAAGAAGCTGCTGGAAAAATCCAGATGAGATGACCAGGGTGACAGCAGAAGAGGGAATGACGTGAATCTTGATGGGAGACCCCAAAGGATTTCCTGAAAAACTGAGTGTGAAGTAGAAAGAAGAGAATCAAGGGTGATTCCGGGTTTTGGTTTAAGCAACAGAGCTGCCCTAGGTGAGAGAGGAAAGCGGCGGGAAGGTCTGTCGGGGGACAGGCGGCGCCGCTGCGGGTGTGCTGTAGCCTGGGGCGGCCACGGGCCCACGACGGGCAGCTGGGTGCGTAGCTGCGGAATTCTGGGGCGAGGCCCAATCTACGACTTGAGCACGAAGGTCGAGAGAAGAGGAGACAGCAAACCGAGGAGGAGTGGGAGGGGAGCCGTGAAGAGCTGCAGTCCCCTGGAAGCAAGGGACTACCGTGATTCAAGGAGCAGTCCCCACGCGTGCGCAGGGCCGCTGAGAGCCGCCTACTGAGAGCGCCCGCAGCGCTCCGGGAGAGCTGTTTGATGGCGTGGCGGGGGCGAGGCGGCCCGCAACGGGCGCAAAGGAAACAGAAAGATTACACATCGCTCCTTTGAAAAGTTTTGAGGTTTTCATTCTCTGGAATTAAAAACAAAACAAAACACTAAAGTTCAAAGGCAAATGGAAAACTCCAAAAACATCTGCAGCATGGTAACAAAGAGGAAGAAAAAAAAAAAGAGGAAGAAAGGGAAGGGAGGGAGGGAGGGAGGGAGGGAGGAAGGAAGGAAGGAAGGAAGGAAGGAAGGAAGGAAGGAAGGACGGACCCCCCAAAAAATCTTAGTAAAACAGTGTTTTCTCATGGGAAACTTCGAACACATGTAGAGGACAGTCAAATGACCTCTCAGGTCTCCATCGCCAAGTCCCAATTCCTGCTGCAGCAAACCCTGTCGGTCAGCACTCCAGCCCACCTTCCCTGTCTGCTACCCTGATCTCATACCATTTCATCTATTAATACTCACAGAAAGAGAAAGATTCTTTAAAAAAAATAACCCTAAAACAATGATGACATTTTTAAAAAATTAAATATTCTTTAGTAATGAATATCCAGTCAGCATTCCGATTTCCCTACTTTCTCCCTTAAACTACTATTAAAGTTCTTGCAGTTTGAATCCAGGGCCAAATGAAGGCCGCACACGGTCCCTGGTCGCTGCTTCTCCTAAGACCCCACCCTCCCCGCAGCAGATCCCCTGAGGGGGAGCCCTCCACTCTGGGGCCGTGCTGACTGCACACGTCCCTCTCTGCCCCGTGCTCCTCATAGACTGGTACTCGGACTGGACTCAGGTTGTTTCCCTGGCATTTTTTCGGGCGAGAAAAGTGTGCGTATCGTTTCAAATGTCTATAACGCTTGGGTGTTGCCCTTTTTGGGAGGTTACCAGGCTTGCAGGATCATGGTCTACCATGAAATCATTTGGAGTTGAAACTGTGATAGTCTAAAATTCTTCATGTTCTTAGCTGGGACTTCCTATATAAAACCCTGTTATTATTTGGCTGCCCTGTAGTATAGTCTGCAAAACAAAAACAGGATAAATGCCTGATTCTTTCCTTCGCGGTTCCCAAGCATCCGCCTGGTTACCCATGTGTGACCAATAAATAGGGCAGGCTTTAGAATCACATGAACTCAAAGATTTTATGTGTGTGTACCAACCAACTGCCATTGTTACTCCCACTGAGGCTCACACTGGCTTGCCTTAGACCGGTGGGAGCCTCTCCGAGTCGCCTCTCGTCTCTGCCGGCCTCCCTGCTCTCTGTTCTGACAAGGCGCCCCAGGCTCGTCTTGCACTCTCCCGACCCAGACGCAGAACCAGCCGTTGCGTCAAGCCCTGGCTCCTTCCTGTGGGAAACGGTACTTAGTGGCCACAAGCTGGGTGCTGGGGTGCTCACTCCCACCAGGCTAATGGTTGTTTCTAAGCTGTTTCAGGGGGAAGAGCTAGAAAACTATTTGTTTAAAGAAAACATACATCGAGTTCATTTGACTCTTGCTTCAAATTCAAAGGGCAGGCTTCAGGCGCCCACACTGATGCTACTCTGCCTCTCCATCTCCCACACTGCGAGTCCCAATTCTCAGTGACGCCAGCCTAACTGTGTGCTTGCTTCATCTCATACATACAGGTGCACACATTCATGCGCACACACGCATGCACACAAATATTCACACCTCTGTGTATGTGATTATGTATGTATGTAATGTGAAAACACAAAGCAAGTATGTACAAATGTTGATATCAGAGAGATGAAGGACAATGAGAGGTTTAAATTTTTTCTTTAAATCCATTTCCACATTTCCCAAATTTCTACAATCAATAAGTATTATTGATAATAAATAAAAAATAATGATCTAACTTAAAATTCCAGTTGGTGCACCAATTTTCAAGCTCCCAAAACTTCTCCTTTAGTGAGTACATAGGATTCTTTAAAGTACGAGAGGGGACCCAAAAAACACTGGAATTATCTTCTGGAGGGCGGGCCCCTTGTAGTGCAGGCTTCCCCTGCTAGGTGAGTGTTCCAGGAGCCCATCTGCATCAGTGCACCAGCTGGCGTTGCTGTGAGAGGCCGTGTTCGGCTTCAGTGAAATTTGTCTGAAGACTCTTTCAACGCAGTTGCCCATTTCACGATGGGTGATTTACACGCGCACCTGCCCACATCGCGCTGAGCGCTCTGCAGTTTTTACCCCAAAACAGCATGACCCCCATGCCCTACCCTCCCTATTCACCCCATCTCGCCCTGAGCAACTTTTTTGTGTTTCCCCAGATGAAAAAAGTCCTCAAAGGGAAACGTTTTGCAGAAGTGGAAGAGGTGAAACAAAAACCGGCAGAAGCACTACAGGAATCAAAATCAACAAGTTCAAAAACTGTTTTGAGCAGTGGAAAAAATGTCTTGACAGGTGTAGTGCATCAAATGGAGAGCACTTTGAAGGTGACTGAAGTTTAAACACGTAAGAATAAACAATTTTTTATAAATAATTTCCCATTTTGGGGGGTCTCCCCTCATATATTAGGTAAACTCTAGCCTTAGGACCTCAAAATTCTACTGCAGGTGAGCGCTGTTCCCCATACCAAACACCCGCAGATGCCCAAAAGGAAAATTACTCACATCTCTCACAGATATTGTTTCCTCTACGATCATTTCCGTCTCTGTCCCAGGCTGAATGTCACTGCCCACAGCAAAAAACAGGAACAGCTAAAATCAAGACAGAAGTATGAATGAAACTTAATTGAAATTTTAAAATTCTACAAATTATTTTTTACTTCTAAAAAAGAAAAGCCAGTATCATCCATGAAGCTTTATATAAAGACAAGACTACATTGGATGGCTTAATGTCACAATTTAAACAATGATCCTGACTACCTACAAATGTTAAGAGGCGCCATCACCGGTGTTTTCAGTCCTACACACACCTCTCAGGCTGGTCACTCCTCACAGGGGCCTGCGGTCACTGTGCACTGTAAGCATTAACTGTGCTGCTTCTGAGTCATTTGGTTGGGACCTTATTTTCTGTCCGCGTACTCGTAATTCCCAAGACCCCACAGGAGACGCAGGCCTGACCTCTGGTCAGTCCGGCTCCTGCCGTCCTGCTTCCCTTTCTAGCTCAGGGCCCCGTGTCGCGCCTCCCCTCTCCTGGCCCACTGCGCGCTGTGTGCTGGAGCCCAGGGGAGGCCAACGGAAAGGAGAGCTGGCTGGGAAACTGATGAAGTGGGTCCGGCAGTGGGGTCCCGGTGTGAGCCCAGCCAACCTTGGTCAGGCCACGGTCAGGACATACATACGGCCCCGGGGCTGTAATAAAAGTTCACTAAGTAGGCAGGGCTTCTGGCGAAGGTCACCCAGATGGAATTTACACAGGAAATGAATACTGATAAAGAGAAGGCTGCTGTGAGGCTATTATATTACTGCAGAGTAATTAAGTCCAAAATTAATATGCCCTTTCATTTAATCTAACACGCTGCCGGCTGTTACCCCGAAGAAAGAAAGCAGCAGCGGCCGCGGCTGCGGGGCGCCGCCGGCGGGGGGCGGACCGACGGCACAGCAGCTAACGGCGGGGGAGGAACATTTCGGTTTCTGAGATACGAGTGAAGCTGGCAGCCACTCAACTTTAAAGACCCCCCTTAACCACAAAATTTTCACAGTAAACGGACCTTATGAATATGCTTTGACATAGTATTTTTTATTTAAACACAGAGAACTGTATGGGTATGTTCCTAAAATAAAATGTATCACTGAAGAAAAAGAAAACTTTTAAGAATAATATATTACTACAACAGATAAGGTACGAATTATGAAATGAACTGATTGTGGGAAGGTGGGTTTTGTTGTCAGGTGACCTCGTGTTACCTGAGAGGAAGTCGGTGCTTTTCCAGGACAGAGTCCCAGTGAGCTCCCCATCTTCAGTTCTGCTTCTTTCAAAGTGTAACTGTCTGGCACTATAAATAATTTTGATAAAATAATGAATGTTATTAGTTCCTATCTGTCTGGGCAAAACAGTATACTGAAATCAGTTTTCCTCTGAAAATCAAGAATGTCAGGGAAAAAAAAGTTGCATTCCATGCAAAAGGACTGCATATTACAGTTATGTCTGATTTCCAATTTCCACACTCTGGAATACATTGTTCTCATTATCTGAACAACAATGTGAAGACATAAGAGGCAGCTGTGAATATCCTAGAGTCATATTTATAAAAATCAGAAAGCTGCTGTTTACATAGAGTAGAAGCTGGATACTCCAAACCGATTCATCGTTGCACTGGGCTGGTCCAGTTTAGAGCTGCTTTGGTGACAACCATCAATAGACTCAATTATGTCTAATAACAAGATGTATTGCAGAGTTGAGAATAAAGACTCTATTCCATAACATATGCCTCAATAAGGTTAGCAAATAAAATGCTGGCAATAAATTTGGAAAGATATAATTAGATCATAACCATGGCTAAAATGAGCATCAGCTCATCAAAAACACAGATGTTTGTTTCACTTTAGAAAACTGAAAGGTTTGAATTTTTGGTCCAGATATTCTGTAATATAAGAAGAGGACACCTGGATGACAATATGTTCTATAAATCAATTCTAAAAAGTAATTTAAGGTATTGGGAGCCAATATTTAAAGTAAAAGTGTTAAAAAAGTTAGATGGCAGGTATAAGTGTTGGCTTTTGAGGTCTACCAAAAAATTTACCTGGACAAAGAAGCTTCCCATTTCTGTCGATAGGCCTCAAACAGCTGTTGTCAACTACAAATGAAAAGAGGCTGGTTAGTGCAGCAAACAAAACTACAGAGAGATTCTCTGCTGTGTCGATCAGCAGGAATCTACAGTGAGCTACGATAAACTCCCAGCAGGCCTCCCGGTGCACAGGGGGACAGGTCGTAAGAAAGCCTGTGCCACCTGCAAAGCAACCTTAACAACAGCGAGAACATGACTGTTTTCTTGACCTTTAAATATTTTTGTCAAAACATTTAAAACTCTGTCAGTTATACATGTATAGTGAAATGAAAAAAAAACCAAAACAGTAAAGCTAATATTTCCACTGTAATTTAAACAACTAGCTAGTATTTCCACTGTAATTTAAACAGCTAGAAACACTGATGACTGAAATGTTTCTCTTTGTAAAAAGTCTGCCAGCGACAGCTTAAACGGGGCTTGCTTCCTTCTCCTTGTCGGGCAGTTCATGACACAGAGTGAGTATCTCCTCTATTTCCCAGTGAACTATAACACGCAGATTTCTATGTTTGGATTGGCTTCTAGGATTTTACATTTTGTGCTTTCAGCCTCATGAAGTATCTCCAAGAGCTCCTTTAAGGTGAGGTTTTTGGCCCGTGTCCCTTCTCCTGGGAGAGCTTCATCCACTTTCTTCCAACCACTGTCCTTACTCCTGTGGCTAAGGTCATGATCTTATAAGATGTCACGTGGGTTTACCACTGGCACAAAAGGAGGCAATGAACTACACACTGTGCTGACTGTGCAGTGACATTAATGATCAGACATCCCTTATTCCCGCAGTGGTCTGTGGACTGGAGCTAGCATAGCCAAGATTTGCTTTATGCGGTTACTCATGCACATCCAGTGGTAACTGAAATTGGAGCTGTGCTGCTGGGTAACTAATGCAGCATTATAAACCATGGTAACTGAAATTCATGCACACTAGAGCTGTGCAGATACTGCCTCTGTCTAAAGAAAGAAGCGATTTTTGAGGGCCTGTTAAATGGATTAGGGCCGGTGTGCTCTATTTTGGAGGATGCAAGGACTCCTGCTTTGTGGGGAGGTTTAGTCTGAACAGAATTCTTTACAAAGTAGGCTATGAAGTGGGGCGGTTGGGGCAGGGGGCCTTCTGAGAGGGCAAGAACGGTATGGATCTTGGAAGTTGTAATTTTGTTAGGCCTCGGCAGAATCTCTGAGATTCCCGAGTTCTTTATCACACATTACAGTCGTATGAAACTATCATGTAATTCTAATACAAAGTTCTTGACAACTCAATCACCTGATGAAAGAATTCTCCAATTAAAAAGGACATTTTAAATACTGTCTCCTTGAGTTTCTGTTCACTCTCCTTCAGAAAGCACGGTGTGTCTCCCGTGTGCCAGGCACTGCACTAGAAGCTGACCCCACAGTGGTGGCCAACAGCCACGGACTCGGCCCTCAGCACCTTGGTGAAGGGGGAGGTGGGCGTTCGCCACACAAACACAGGGGTGCTTACAGCAGAAGTGCGACGAAGAAAAGTACAAGGTGTGATGAGAGTAAAAGAGAGGTTAAGTGAGACTGTGTGGCCAGGGATGGCAGGAAAAGTCGCACTTCCGCTGAGACCCGATGGATGACTGACTTCAGTGGGGGAGGAGTAAGGAGGGGGTGGTTCGAAGACAGGTGACAGAGCTAAGAGGCGGGGCGCGGAAGAGAGGCTGCACGCTAGGCGCTCACGGACAGTGAGCCTGGGAAGCGCGCAGTGAGGATGCAGAGGTGGTGCTGTGGGGGTGGGGGGCGGAGGTCCAAGGGAGGAGGCTCACATGGGCTGGGCCCAGGGGGTGGCCTGCGTGCACTGGAAAAGCGGGACAGGGCTGTGAGCAGAAGGATGGCAAGGCCCAACTCGCACGCATTTAAGATTGCCTGCTACAAGAAGAACGGTTTGGAGCAGAGACCTGTTACATGGGAACACAAACTATGCATTTTAAAACACCATATACTTCTAATCAACTTTTTTGAAGTATAACTTACTTATAATAAAACATATCCATTTTAAGGGTACAGTGCAAAGTGTTTGATATAAACACTTGGCAACCACCAGCAAGCTGAGATATAACTTTGCATCCCCCCGCCAAATCCCCTCGTGCCTCTCTGTGGTCAACCCTGACTCCCCGATTTGGATCTGCCTCTCTAACAAGTGTTGAGATGTGCTTTTTAAAAAGTGTCATGTGAGTGAACAGTAAGAGTGTGCTCTGTTGTGTCTAGTTTCTTTGGCTTGGCACAAGGTCTCAGGTTCATCCACGCTTTGTATGCGGTGGTAGTTCACTGCTTTCACTGATCAGCAGTAGTGTCCCGTTTTATGGCCATGCCACAATTTGGTTGTTCATTTGCTTGCTCATGGACATTTGGATTGCTTCTAGTTTTTGGTTATGCACAATTTGTGTGCAGTATGTGTAAGGATATATGTTTTAATTTTTCTTGGGTAAGTATCTAGGAGAATTGGTAAGTGAATGTTTAAATTAGTAAGAAACAGGCCAACTCCAACAAAATGACTGTCACCTTCCCTTCCCAGAAGCCCTGCGCGGGCGTCGCACTTGCTCCACGTCTTTGCTCCCACTGGTGGTGGGACTGCTCGGACTGTTAACCGTTCTGCGGAGTGTGGAGCAGGCGTCACTGTGGTTTTAGTTTGGTGGCTAATGATACTGACCATCTTTCCCTGCATATTGGTCACTTACAGGTTGGTCTTCTTTTGTAAAGTGTCCTCCCATTTTGGGTTGTGTTAGGTTACAAGTATTTTTTATATATCCTGACATAAGTCTATGGCCAAATATGTTTTATAATTTTTTTCCTCCCAGTTTATAACTTGCCTTTTCAAATGACTTTTGAAGAACAGATGTTAAATTTTAAGGAAGTCCAAATTATTTGTTTTCTCTTTCATGGTTTGTACTTTTGAATCTTATTTAAAAAAATCTTTTCCTTATGGTAAAAGTAACAGATTTTCTCATGTTTTCTCCTAGAAATTTTAGTTTTAGGTTTTAACATTTAGGCCTATGGTCCATTTTAAATTAGTTTTTTACACGATGTAAGGCAAAGCTGGAGATTCATTTTTCATCAGTGGGTGTCTAACTGGCCCAGCACTCATGCTGAAAATATACTCTTTCTCCATGAAAACACCTTGGTGCTTCTGTTGAAAGTAAGCTGACTAAATATGTGTGCCTGTAGTTCTGGATTCTCGATGTAGTTCTGTTGTCGATATTTCAGGCTTCAGAAATGAGTTATGACCCTCACTGCACATTCCTCTCAAAAGAACCCTTTAAAAACACACAAACTACTCTTCGCTGACTGGCTCTACGGAAGAAGGCTGCGGGCCGTGCTTGCTAACCCCGCCCGGTCTGCGTGTCTACTCTTAGGCCCGTCTACACTGTCTTGCCTACGACAGCTTTAGAGTGAGTCTTGAAATCAGACGGCGTAATTCTTCAAATTTTGTTTTTCTTCCCCCAATTTTTATGGACGTTTAGGTTCTTTGGATTTTCACATAAAGAATGAGCCTATCACGTTTTCTCTCTCTCTCCCTCTCTCTCCCTCCCTCTCTCTCTCTCTCTCTCTCTCTCACACACACACACACACACAACCTGCTAGGATTCTGAGTGAGACTGCAGTGAATCTACAAATTAATTTTGAGAGAATTAGGCTCTTAACAATGGTGTGTCTTCTGACCCAAGAACATGGTACATCGCTCCATTTATTCTGGTCTTTTTAAAATTTTCACAGCAATGTTTTGTACTTTTCAGTGTATAGGTCTTGCACACATTTTTAAAATTTATCCCCAAATATTTCATGATATCTTATTCTAAGTGTTTTCTTAATTTCTAGTGGATAAACATACGATGGACTTTTGTACATTGATTTGAGTTCCTGTTAAACTCACTTATGTTTCTAGTGGCTTTTTAATAGACTCCTCAGCATACACAGGTAGGCCATGAGTGTGTCAGTAGTGCCCCCATCACTGCACCAGGACGATGCATTAAACACGCCATGATGCCAGTTCATCTTCATGAAGATGGCCAGAAATACAATGAGAGCTATTGCCAAGGATATGGAGGAATGATAACCCTGATATGTTGCTGGTTCAGCAACTCTGGAAAACAGTGGGGCAGTTTCTTATAAAGCTGACATAAATTTTCTACAGAGCCAGCAATTCCAGTCCTGGGTGCGGATCCAAGAGTGAAAACACACGTCCGCACAAAGGCAATGTTCGCAGCACACTATTTGTAAAAGTCAAAAGTGAATGGGTCATTTGGCCGGTGAATGAATAAACAAAACGTGATATATTTACATGATGGCATACTAGTTAGCATTACAGGAAAGAAGAAGTTTACTGATACATGCTGCATCATGGATGAACCCCAAAGGAAATGCCAAGTGAAAGAAGCCAAACACAAAAGACAACATAGTACATGGTTCCATTTACATGAAATACCCAGAAAGGCAAATCTAGACAGAAAGTAGAGGAGTGGTGTCCAGGGGCTCAGAATGCAAATATGACTGAGGGATCGTTTGGGAGTGACAAAAATGTTCTAAAACTCAATTACAGTGATGGTTGTACAATTTAATACCTTAACCTAATAATCACTGAACTATACTTCGGACAGGTATTTGGTGGTATGTAAATTATACCTCAATAAGATTATTAAAGAAAACCCAATGCTGAGCGAATAGTGAATTTGCAGAATGCTCTACACAGTGTGATAATTTATGTAAATATAAAAACACAACATATGAATAAGCATATATATGAAAGCACAATATATACAATACAATATGAATACACAGACTAGACACACACCCAAACCAGATACACTGGGTGCATCTGGGGAGGGAGGAGGGTAGGTCTGAGGGGGAGGACACAGGGGACTTTGTAATGTTTCAAACAAAAACAAACACATGGAAAAATATTAACATCTGTCCATTTTGGGTGGTAGGTGCGTGAGTTTTCCCTAAATTATTTTTTGTACTCTCCCAAAATTTTTTTATTAAAAATCAAAACTAAGTTGAACCAAAAAACCAAAAGCAAACATAAATGATTACCTAGTTCCTTCATTAATTTTAATTCCTTTATGGCTTTAATTCGAATATCAAACACCACCTAAAATAGAGAAATAAACTAATGATTGTGTATAAGTTGAAAACAATGGGAGGAGGAGAAAATGGAGATTGTCAATGTGTGCATATGCAGACTGAGCTATTAATTATTGAACACTGGAAGTTTCTGCCTACTTGAAAAATTTTTTTTCCCATCACCGAAACTCATTTTCTCTCTTCTACAAACTCAGAATCAAAACCTAGATCTTAATAGTAAAGTTTTTACCAAAATGATGTAAATTGGAACAGAAAGGACTCCTACAGAAAACCAAAGAAACAATTCTAGCTAGAAAAAAAATTAACAACCACTAATCTTTTTGATGAGAGGAAACAAAAGAAATTTCAGGTAATCACATTTCTTTTTGTTAAAAATGACGAATTCAGTGCCAATAATCATAAATAATATTAAAATGTACGATACCAATCCAGGGGCATTATTTAAAATAGCTGTTTAAATTACTTTATTTTAAAACTGTTTTTCTTTTTAGTTGGGCTAATTGTCTCTAGGGCATAAAACTGTGGAAATGTAGGGGTAAACGTGATGTCAGAGCCCCACTCTGCCCTCCCGCCAGGGCCCACGCTGTGCTAGGAAGGGCTAGGGGACCTCACCAAAGCCTCCCACGCAGGGTCAGGGCGGCAGGTCTCCCGAGCTTTAGGACATTGATCGTACACCGTCCCCCTGACTATACCAACAAATATTAACGCACTTTAAGAAACGACAATACTCACAGAAAAGAAATCATCTAAAATTTCTTTTAATGTTATGGGAAAAACTTAATGAACTGAGACTACTTAAATATAAAAGCGTGTTTTCTGAAATAATGTTTAAGGAAACTAGTATCACAGTCTTCGAATGGAAGACAAAGAAAGAATCCCTTTTCAAGAGAAGCTGGCTTTATATACAGCACAGGGTATAATGTAGAGCAATTTCAGTTAAACTTAAGAAAACAAAACCAAAAACAACACAACACAAAAACAAATCATATATACCTGCTTTAAAAAATACCAAAAAGACCCATGAAAATAGCATTTTATATTTTGATAAATACAAGTATGTATTTGTACTTTGATATAGCATTATATATTTGACAACAAAGCTAGATGATTCCATGTTCTAATGAAAGAGCCAACTCCCGCATTCTAGTCTAGGCTTTGGAGGGGAAAAAGGAATATTTTCTGGAGGCATGTTAAGGATATGCTGAGATAGGTAAATAAGCAATGATAACATATTTTTTTTAAAAAGTTAATTTCTTAAGATTTAGAGGTCTACTGAGACTTTCCAGAAAGAGTACAGTATTGGTTTCCAAGTACAATTCTGTTAACTGAAATACTGCCAACTGAACTTTAATTATAATCTACTCACTGTGTTAACAGTTGCTGATATTGTAACTTGCTCCTCTTCAGATTCTAATTGACATAAATTTTTAACTTGGACCCAGTCGACCTCATTTACACTAGTGATCCATTTTCCTTGTTTGGTCAACAAACTGTAGGCAAAAGAATGTTAAAAAAAATGTGTCTTTATACAGCACTTTTGTGAATTAGGAAGGATCAGAAAAGTAATACTCTCCCTTAGGCACCACTTCTAAAATTCTGCACGTGTCCCTTAATATGACTAATTAAAGGTGACCGGCTTCTACTGAGCTAGTGTTAGGCGGCACACTATCGAGTCTATATTCATGACCCAAATATTCTTTGACTTAGAGAAATGATTTGTGGCCACGCTTGTCAAAGAGAACCGCTGTAAGCGAACAACCAGCTGCTGCTTGCTGCCTGCACGTGGGGGTCGCAGGGCCTGGAAAGGAGCAGCCGGGCCCAACGCCACCACGGGGTCACAGGTGGAACAGCAGGGCGGCCATGTCCAGGCCGACGCGGCACCAAGGTGACACGGCACCAAGGTGCCCCAGCTAAGGGGCATCATTTACATCCCACACACTGTGTGTTTGCATTTTTATTACAGCGGGCTATTTCATGATAGCCGATGGTGGTAGAGGTTCTTGTTCTAACAAACTTTTCCTGGGGGTAGCAGCAAAGGATCTTGAGAAAGGAGTGACGTCTTTCTAACGCACACAGAGGCACTGAAGGGCTAGCAGAAGTCCTCTTTGGGAGTGTGTATTGGAGCCTTGAAACACAATTCTACCCTTTATTTCAGTTATTCCTATCTGGGGCTGCACTGAAGTTCACAACCCTAGATACAGCAAAGTTTTAAGCACAAAGATGTTCTCTGAAGATGCCCTTAAAGTGGTGAAAAGCTGGATGATAGACCACCAACTTACACCATACACCAGAATAAACTCAAAATGGATAAAAGACTTAAACATAAGTCATGACATCATCAAAGTCCCAGAGGAAAACATAGGCAGGAAAATGTCAGATATCCCACGTAGCAGTAATTTTGCCAATATAGTTCCTAGGGCAAGGGATATAAAGGAAAAATAAAATAAACAAATGGGACTACATCAAACTAAAAAGCTTCTGCATGGCGAAAGAAACCATCATCAAAATGAAATAGGAACTAACCCTACAAGAGACCACATTTGCCAATGCTACATCAGATAAGGGTTTGATCTCCAAAGTATATAAAGAACTCATACGACTCAACACCGGGAAGATAAACAATCCAATTAAAAAATGGGCAGAGGATCTGAAAAGACCCTGCTCCAAGGAGGACATACAGAGGGCCAGGGACATATGAAAGGATGCTCAGCATCGCTAGCCCTCAGAGAGATGCAAATTAAAACCACAATGAGATACCATCCCACACCTGTCAGAATGGCCATCATAAACAAATCAACAAACAAGTGCTGGTAAGGCTGTGGAGAAAAGGGAACCCTAGTGCACTACTGGTGTAAATGCAGACTGGTGCAGCCACTGTGGAAAACAGTATGGAATTTCCTCAAAAAACTAAAAATGGAACTGCCTTTTGACCTAGCAATTCCGCTGCTGGCAGTACACCCTAAGAATCCCGAAACACCAATTCAAAGGAACTCACGCACCCCTATGTTCATAGCAGTGTTGTTTACAATAGCCAAATGCTGGAAACAGCCTCAGTGTCCATCAGTGAATGAGTGGATCAAAAAACTGTGGTACATTTACACAAAGGAGTACTATGTAGCAGAAAGACTGAATGTCTACCTTATGCGGCAGCGTTTACGGAACTGGAGAATATTATACTAAGTGAAATAAACCAGTCGGTAAAAGACAAATACCATGTGATCTCACCATGAGAGGAAACTAATGAACAAAACAAACTAATGACCAAAATAGAACCTCGGGCATGGAAAGTGACCGGAAGGGAGTGGGGGCGGGGATCGTGGTGGAAGGAAGGGGAAAGGCCTGGACAAAGAACACGTGTGAATGACCCACGGACATGGACAACAGTGTGGGGATTGACTGTGGGAGCGGAGGGTGGGATGGGTGGAGAAAGGCAAAGGGGGAAAAATTGGGACAACTATGATAGAACAGCAATAAAAAATGATTTAATAATGAAAAAAGAAAAGCTGGATAAGGTGGATGATGAGGAATGACGACGAGGGTGCTAGCTAAAATATCCAGCACTACGTGCGCTTAGCTCTTTCAGTCCTGCCAATTCCATGAAGTTGGTACTAATTATCATCCCATTTTGCTGACGAAGAACCTGGGCAGTGAGGACGAAGGAACTCGCCCATGGTCTCACTGTTAGGAGGGGACAAAGCTGGAGACAATGCAGGCAGCTGGTGCCGGAGCCCTAGTCCTCACCCAGCGCACACGTTGCCTCCCACTGGAGCCCAGCTGGGTGAACTGTGACGTCAACACTGACAGTGAGGTGGCCGTGAAATGAGGGTTATGAAGAGTCGACAAACATGGGAAAAGCAGGATATAACTATTTACAAAATAATCATTATGTTTAAGAAGAGAAAACCTTCAAAGGAAACCCCAACGACTGGAGTTCCGACTGACAGGAGAGCTAACGGGGACTGACGCTGCCCCGGAGGCACAGTGACACTGTTTCCAGGCTCCTGTCTTCACTTCAGGGTGTCCCAAGTCCTAATAAACGTACACTGCTTTAAACGAAGAAACACGTAATGCAGTTGTATATTAAATACACATGGTGGGGAAATAAGTGTCTGGAAAACGCCTGTCTGAAAGAGTAAGAGCTGTAACTGTTTTGCAGCATAAGCACAGTTCACGAACGCTCCGCTCTCCGGGGCCACGGCCGCTGCGAACAACAGGGCAGGGGCTCTGCGACCTCGGGATGTGCCCGGTGCTGAGAAGGCGGGAAGGTTCACTGTGGCCGGAAGTCTTCCACATGGGAGGGTTTGGGGGGAGGGTTACAGTGTACACCACGGTGGCTGCAGAAATGGACCCAATGAACTCTGAGGACATGGATAACAAAACCAGGAGAGGCAGTATTTCTGGGTTCCCAGTGTGACTTCAGGAATCGAAGGCGTAACTAGCTCCCCATGTCGCGACCCTGTGTGGGCAGCTGCGAGAATCTCAGGAGTCGACATAAAAAGGACCGTGACGAAAAACTGAATTGCCTACGGGATTCTTGTGACAAAACAGTCAGATAAATTCAGCTATGATCTTAATACCTTTCTTTGTGAGAATGGGTCTTCAGGGTTATGATGAGTGCCAATCAGAATTCCTCAGATAGGATTCTACTTTATAGCCAACTAATCTAGACTATGTCTTGTCTATACCTGCCTATATTGATTAGTTATCAAAATTTCTTTTTCTTTACAAAAAGAAATCACATTACAATATCATTTTTCTCCAACTTGCCTGACCTAGAACACTCCTACTTACGATATACAGAACACGATGTCTAGAAATAAAAAGAAACTTTTAACTCTTATTAAAATAAAGCTTTAGAGTTCTAAGAGATAGTACTCTAATTTAAATACCTTAAAAAATTCTCTTTTCAGCACGTTACCTGTTATCCCCATTACTGGAATCCTGAATCAAAATCGAACTCCCATTTCCGAGACCCAGCTCTCTGAACGTCTTCCCCACGTCCTCCTTGGGAATGGCAGTCCAACGCCCCTCGCCTGCAGACTCAGGTTTATTGATGAAGACGACACCGACCGGAATCGCTAAGGCTGTGAATACATTGCCTACTTCTGCATTAGCTGGAAAGATACGCGGAGACTCTGTCAACCGATGACACCCTTCACTGCTCACTGCTAGGTGCAGAACGTTTAAAAGCAGAGGTTCACAGTCACTGCCAGTCGGAATCTGGATTCCGCCAACCTACAAAAATATCAGGACAACCATTAGTAGAGTTTACATTTGCCAAAATAAAGGCAACATAATAATGTAGTAAAAAGCTACTCTTGTCGTGTAGTTCTCATTTTTTCTTTTTTATGATATTTTATTGATTATGCTATTACAGTTGTCAGACTTCCACATGGCTCAATTTTCTGATGATTCTGGGTGACAGTTGTTTGTACTCTAGCTGTAATGTTTGCTGTGGCTGTGCGAGCCGGTGAGCCATGTTTACCCACACCTCCATCTTTACCAGAAGTCTCATTTTTTTCCTTTCAAGTGAAATAAAGTTTTCATAATGTCTTTTAAGTGTCAGAAAAATAACTTTAGGTTTTTCTTTGGAATCTTTCTTTTAGCCATCTTTTTTCTTTTTTTTAAGGAGAGAAATCTGGAGTGGGGACAGATGTATGCATCCTCAGAAATTCATGAGATGGATCAAGGACAGTTCACTGTTCCTTGACCCTTTCCTTAGAAAATTCACTCTCCTACAAGTCGCTTCCATTCCTTCACTCGTATAGCTAGTCACCCGCTGTGAGTTCCCACGGGGAGCATGCACGGTACCCGACTACAGCACTGACTACGGCACTCACATTAGTGCAATCACACCACGAAGCCTAATCTTTGTATCTAGCTTCTGACACACCGCCTGGCACACTAGAGGTACTCAATAAATGTCTCACTCACACATAATGACTACTGACTGCACCTAAAATTTATTAAATATTTAAGCAGTTGTCTGATATCTAATTGCCTTCATATATGCTGAATAAAACTTCATTGTAATGACTTTAAAAATCCAAAACTATCACTGATAATTCTTTGATGTTTTTTTTACCTCTACTCCATTCCATACGAAGATGTCTTCCTCATCAGCAACTTCCAGTTCGCACAGTGTCAGGTCATCTCCTGGGAAGACGAAAGCAGGTCGTTAGGGAGACCGCTCACCGGGACTATTACAAACCTAACAAAAGAAAGAGCTGGGACACGTAAATATTTTTTTGAAAAAGTATCCCCATTAAGGAAGATTAAGAAAAAGCCGGTAATTATGTTTATTATGTTTTTATTATCTTAATCTTCATTCCTTCCATCACACTCTTTAGTTTTTTCTTTAATTTTTGCAAGCATTTCCCCATGTTGCTACATAAGCTTTCTGAGCATTACAACAGGAAAAAGGAGTTTACTCCAAAGGTCAGCTGTACTTGACATTGTGAATGGGAGTAAGGCTTACGCATCAAATGGTCTCACATCCACCACTAATTAGTTGTTATGTCACCATCAAATGGATAATTTACATAAAACACTCATCTTGGTATTTGGCACAGAGAAGTCCAAAACAGGTATTACCACTGCGACTGCTATTATTACTATTTCGCTGTTAAAGGAAGTAAATACTTGTAAGCTCTCTAAGTACACTTGTTTAGCTACAGAAGTACATTTGTTTGTGAAGCTAAGAGTTGGGTAAAAAAAAAAAAATCAAACCATATAAATAAGATTTAAATGGTCTCAATCATTTTGCTAAAAAATTTGTGGTAATACAAAAAAAAAATTCTACAGTCTTTTATAAAATTAACTTGGTAGAAAGGTAGATTTAATTTGAGAAAATATATAATGTTTCCATATTAGTAAAATTTCACGTTACATAGATTAACACATAAAAAATTGGATAAATTATATAGTTAAGAAAGCAGTAGGTAGTCGGAAAGACTGGCCAAGAACAGAAAATCATGGATGAGGCCCACAAAAATACAAATATATAAAATGAGTTGCTGTGTCTTAATATTTATCTTACCGTCAAGTGTCTGGTAGACGTGGAGTCCTGCTGGTAGAAACTTCGCCACACTAAGAACCATGTCTCCTTCCCATGATTCTAACAGCTACGGAATATTTATAAAAGACAAGAGAACAAGGGAAAGCAATATATATCACATTTCCAGGTTAAATAAGACAAGCAACCTTCAATTTACATGAGTGGAGGATACAGACAGCAAACAAATGAGTACTCCCATCCACACCCAACAACCATGGGGAAAGATGGTTCATCTCATCCGCCAGCGACTGGAAAATCTTGGCAGAGACAAAGAGCAATATGACCATCTAAACAATTCTACATCATTAACAGGAAGACCACTTTTATCAGAGGCACACTGTTCAGCATGCCAGTCCAGGAATCTGTT
This sequence comes from Mormoops blainvillei, assembly GCA_004026545.1. Taxonomy (NCBI): domain Eukaryota; kingdom Metazoa; phylum Chordata; class Mammalia; order Chiroptera; family Mormoopidae; genus Mormoops; species Mormoops blainvillei. The sequence continues at coordinate 22,666 of PVJD01009423.1, forward strand.
CAAAAGAACAAAAATGATTTGTTTAATCAGTGCTGATCAGGAAAAAGCAGCACGACTCTACCACACACTAATATCTCGTTACCTGAAAGGAATGCTTCCCGCTATAAATTTAAAAAGTGTAATAGATTACCAGGGGCTTTTGTTAAGTTTTCTGGATCCAAGACTCTGGGGACTGTGGTAAGCTTGCCAAAATAATATCGCCATAAAGATGAGCCCTATTTAGTCTCCCCACAATACCACAAGACAGCTCTCTTAAAAAGAAATTTCGTATTTACAAGTGATCAGTTAACTGTGTCAATCTCACAGCATCTTGCTAGTGGCTCACTTCTAAGATAACAGAGATGTGCACTTTAAAGTCTTTTCCATTTGTCACCTAATGTCACTCTAGACAGGGTCAGATCCCCAACTTCACCTGTATTAACGCTGCCAGGATTGGCTCATAAGTGAACTTTGAATGTAAAAGTTCAGAAATGTTAAGACAATTTTAGAAATCCTGACGCTGATCAAACATTTAAATATTACTCAAGTCAACTAAAGTTAAAAAAGATATTGGCCTGCTTTTCTTTGTACAAGATGAAAATCAAAAGAAAGCTAATAATTTTGGTAATCGATACAATTTTTCAGAAAATTCACTTATTTCTGAAAAAAAATCTTCTATTTTCTATTTCTTGTTTCCTTGATCAGGAAGTAGTATGGGGTAAAGACATGTGATTAAAAGGAAAGAAAGAGGAGGAAGACTAGGACTGGATTAGACCACAATTTCTTCATCTTTCAGAGGGGGTTAGTTAGCGTGTCCCCATAAGGTTCAAGAACCAAATGACATAATTAACATGAAAGCACTGGAAGTAAAATAAAGAGCACCCTTGTTGTTACTGTCGTTAAAACACAGCTGGATAAAGTATTTGGAAACAATTACGACGACGTTTGCTTTTATCATAGCCAGTAGATGTTTTCCTTCATTTGGCGATCTTACCAATAAATGCTACTGTGCACTGAAAGGTAGAAAAGTTAGCTGCTTTTATTTGTTTAGTAGTTCTTGGTTTTAGACAACATGCTTATCTTTATCTCTTCATTCCCTTTAAAAGCGATTCTCTTACATTTATTTTTCAAAAAGAGACAACCTTATTGTATTCTTTCTCTCCCCCAAATAAAGTAACACCAGGTTGGACTCTGCCCCTGAAAACGGGCTGGCAGGGCTCGTCCTGCCTGTGCAGAGAAGCCTCTGTAGGACATCCCAGCGAGGGGCGAACATCTGGGCCCTCCCCTCTACGGAACTGGCAGATGTAGGATTTCCCTAAGAAGCTTTGAAATATAAATAGTTGATTCTTAAGTAGGGTTTTTGAAAGGAAGATTTCAGCTTGAGATGGACCTTAACGTCCAAATTAAGAGGAAGTGCAGCTAAATTACCTGAAATATTGACTGTCGGAGATCTCCTAAAGTCTTCCTTTTATCGAAAGGTAAACCCCACATGCTCTCTGTTTCAGAGGCCGCTGGGTGCAGAGCTCCATTGGAGAAATGGTAGTGAGGGCCCAGGTGGAGACGCAGTTCGAAATTAGTGTTTGCAGAATCATATTCTGCCCTTTACAGAGGCATAAAAAATACATAAATGCTATGTTTTTATAACAAACACAGTTTCATCTCAAACCCGAAGTATTTGATTTGCAACACAAATAAGTCCTCCGTTCCACCTAAGCAATTATCATTAGCACCATTTTTTGCATGCTCCAAAACGACTCCTTTCAGGGGCTCAACAAATGGCAAAGCTTCAGCTCCGCCCCTGTGAATTCCAAGGACAACAAGCTTTAATGGACACTGTGCGATGCTACTCTGAACGCTGACAGAACCTCCAGTCTTGAGACTGTAGTTGTAAACAAAATCCTAGGGACCTGCTTCTTATAATTGTGTGAAGTGTCAGATTTACCAACTTCTAATTCATCCTCACTCCCTGTGAGACCCACACTCTCCCCTGAAATATCTGAAGTTGACCTCCTGGTCCTCCTGAGCCCCCCCCTCCAGGTCCCGGCCTCGCAGCACACGGCCCCACTCCGGCAGGCGGACCGCTGGCGAGCGAGATGAGGCAGTTGCCACTCGGCTACCCCTGACGCTTTCTATGCATGTGGTCCAAGACAGCACTAGCTTTCTTGATAACCACTTGACTAAAATCTGTTAGGGTGTTTTGCTTTATTTTGCTTTGTTTTTTTAAATACCAACTGCTAAGTCACACTACTCATGCAGGCTCTTTTTCATGCTTACGATATTTTACTCTTTTAAGTTTCCATATTTTAGCGTCTTGATTTTTGTTGACATTTTCTTTACTCTTGGTTTGCCAATCTACCTACCATTTCCCCCCTCCTTCAAGTCAATGACAAAAGTGTTGAACACACTCCGCTACACAGCTGGCCTCCCAGGTCCCCGGAGAGACCATGGGGCATCCATTTCCCTAGCCCAGTGCCCCGCTGACTGTGTCAGAGCAAACAGAGAACCAGTTCTTCAGGGTCCAAGGTCAGACTGCAAAGGAGGATGCTGAGATAACCCAGTGCTCGCACGGCATCCCTTTGATTACCCATTACAGGTATTTGCCCGGGACCGACAGCAAGCCCTCGAGCTTGCAGAATCCACATTTCCTTCCCCTGCCCACCTCTTCTGTCACCACACTCCAGTTCTTCCCAACTATTTAAACAGGAGGGGTGATTTTCAGAGCAGGTTCTCTTTGTACCAAGGGAGTAACGGGACAGGCCACGGTACAGTTCATTTCGCGCCACTGTGTGCTCACAGATTTCTCTAGTCTTCTTAGGCTTCGGTTCCTACTCAGCAATGGCCACTTATGTGTCATTACTTCATTCACTTTCACCGATAAGGATAATTTCAAAGTAAAAGATGCTCTCACTATAAAAATTCAGCTGCTAAACAGATACTGCATTAGCTGGGTACACTTTTTTATTTTTAATTTTCATCATTGAATATTTAAGACCTAATTGAGATCCTCTCTCTCCAGAGAAACCACTCAATCTCTAAAAGTTAGTTAAAGTTACCTTTTCATTTGAAGCTCAACGTTGGCTGCGTCCATCTCACTCAGTAAGCGACGCGGAACCTTGTATCGGGGATTAGCTCGAGCTGCGGACAACATTTCTCATTACCTTGTGCTGACTAAATGAAATCTGGTCGCTGAAAAGGCAGCAGGGAAAACGAAACAGGGCTGTGCTGGGACCTACAAAAGCTCTGACCATCTGTGTGAATACACATGTTCTCTGGTACTGCTTCCCATTCGAAAAATGAAAACACGAAAACAAATGGAGAGTAAACAGTTCTTTAAGCCAAGCTAGAAGAATTCCATGTTTTCAGGTCTCTTTAAATATACTTTTTAAAAAGAACGCCTACTATTTTCTTCCTAATAACAACTGTAACAATTTGTCTCTGTAAAAATTCTAAATATTATTTTAAAAAGTGTAAGAAATTGATTTTACCTACATTCCCACTCTCAAGAGACACTGCTAAAATTTGGTATATGTACTCCTGGTTGTTTTTCTATACTACACAATATGTCTTGTACACACACACATGAACACACTTATTTAAAGCAATTAAATTTGTTTCAAAATGGAATTGTATTCAACAAATTTGTAACTTGCTTTTTCATTGCATATATCGTTGCATATTTTTCCAAAGCTTTAAATGACTGCACAGTAGTCCATTCTTTAAATAGTGTAATCAATCTTTTTCTGTTAGACTTTTAGGTGATGCCCATTAGTCATTATTATAAAATAATGGGGGCAACGAACATTTTGAACATAAATATTTATACACAGCTCTGATTATTTCAAGAAAAACCTGTGGCAGCAGCATTAATTTAATGGTTTTAAACGCGTACAGTCAAACTGGCTGCGCCGCCCTCTGCCGACCAGCTATGGTGGAAGTGCTGCTCCCGGGCGCCAGGGTCTTAGGAATGTTTGACGTGGTCCGAGAAGTGTCATCTCAATGCTGGTCTGATTCACACATTTTTGATTGTGGGTTAGGATAAAAAATTATTTTGCAGTTCACTGCTTGTTCCTACTTCTCTTTCTGCGCACTGCTTATGGGTACCCTTTTCCCAATTTATTACTGAGGACAACGGTGTGTGTGTAACGGCGCTCTACAGACAGGGGAGATGTATTTGTCATATATTTTGCTGCTTTCCACTAGCTTATCATTTGTCTCTTAATATTGTTTAAGGTTTATACCACTTTTTCTTAAATTTTTTCTTTCTTTGCTTTTAAGCTTAGAGAGGTGGTCTCTACCTTAAAATCAGAAAAAATACATATTTTAAGGTTCTTTTTGTATAAACATTACAATTTAACTCAAGTGAGTAGTATAGTTTTAAGTAGTAATTAGTATAATCATAGCTTTATAAGTATGTTTTTACTGAGAGCAAGTTTTCCTTCAGTGGTCTCTTCTTCAATTTTCACTAGTTTCTCTCTCTACATAAATTTTAGAATCATTTTGTCAAGTTCCATTCCTTCAACCCCCCACAAAGTCCATCAAAATCTTGGCTGGACCTTTATTCAATTCCCAAGCTAATCAGTAAACTGTCATTTAGTACATATTCCAATTATATACATACTAAAGCTCAATTTAGTGCAAAAGACAATACTCCATTCGGAAGATACTGTTTTTTCTATTAATATATATTTTTATAACTGTGAATGCTACTCCACTATATATTTATCAGGACCATTACTATATCTTTCCTCCTCCCTTAGAAAAATACAAAGCCCTTTCTGGTTAACAGAATAGTTAGGCAACTGTTTCAGACCCAGAAAGTCAATCTCCTTTGATGGACATGCACATTATTACCTACTTTATTCTTATTCTTTATAAAAATGATCGTTATTCTCATTCTCTAACAACAGTATCTTCATTTCTAATCACAGATATGTCTCAATCTAAAGAGTTTTCCTAGTTAGGAATTTTTACTTTTAAGTAGACCTTGGGAAATGATCAAACTGTTACAGACTGATTCATGTGAGTGGTTTCAGTTAAAAAGTATATTATTGTCAGTCGATGTTTAACTTCCTTAGTATGAGCTCTCTTAGAAGGTTTAACAGAGAGTATTTCAAAGATATTTCAGTTGCTCAGAGAACACATTACCTGGAGGGAAAGGAAATCAGAAATGAAAATAAAAGGGACAACATGAAAATAAGGCCATGGCTGCTCACAGCTCAAAGGCAGCACATGACCAAATGACAGAGCTGAGCCAGAGGACGGGCTCTCACCCTCGGATTTGCCTGTGCAAGATCCATTCACCCATAGTATGTAATCCGAGAAAATCCAATTTTCAAAATCTGACTATGGCCTCATATTATTACAGGAAAAAGGATTAAATAGAAATACATGATCTTAAAAAATGACAGATATTTGCATTTCTTTTGGTATCGTGTATTTCTTACTGTTAAACGTAAAAATATTTTTAAATGTCCCAAGAGTAAACCTCCTTTTAAAAGGGTAACAACACAAACAGTATTTAATATTTATTTTCTAAAGTCATCAACTTAAACAAACAGGAACGTTTCTCTTTCCATACCTTCAGTGGGTCTCTGCAACTGGGATTTCCGATAAAACAACATGTAGGCACTCTCTTTGCCCTGAAATTGCTGTTCAATATCTTTTTCCTCAATGGGTTGGACCTTGGAATCATTTATATCAAACCAGTGGGGACAAGAGTTTCTATCATTTAATCCTGTGGATTCTGAAGTAAGTGTCTTGAAAATTTGTTGGTCCTTCCTTTGGAAATCAGACTCAGCCTCCAAAGGACAGTTCTTCAGTAGACTAACTGTACTTTCATCTGAACTGAGTAGAAATATCTGAGAATGCAGCTGTAAGAACTATACAGAAACAAAAAACAAATACTAGGTTAACAAAAAATTTTTTAAAAATTAGAAATGATTAAAAAATCCATTCATCTTCCTTTCTGCTATCAGATATTTTAGCTGCACCTTTATTTTTTGGCCTGCCCAGCTAGGAGGGAAAAAAATCCACTTAGGCCATAATAAAACATTTAATAAAAATCAGAGCTCCCTGTGAAATGGTCTAACAGTTATACCAAGAAAGTAAGTTATCTTGCCACAATCTAAAAAATATTTTCATTATATCCTAATAACACTGTTTTACAAAGTATTTACAGAAACAGATTAAGTAGAACAATGTTTTGAAATTTTAAAGCAATCTAAACAAAGCACAAAACAAAGGCAATGACACAGTGAAGTCTTAGAGAAGATAATTTCAAAACAAGCGACTAAGACAAACTCTGCTGGAATAAAGTAGCAATTATAAGCCTAAATTATTGTTTAACATTAACTAAATTGCATGTTTTCCGTCCTGGAAGCTGACAGGCTAGTTCAGGAAATCAAAGTATAGAAAGGTTTAAGTCATAATCCCAAAGGCCGTTTCTCAGATTCTTCTACTAAAGGACTGGGGAGAACAAATGGCCTCTGGGGAGAGGCCTCTCCCACCTCTTCTCATTCCATCATCTCTGTGTGGTCTTGCATCTCCTCTCCTCTCAGCACACTTACTTTATGCAGGAAATCACTTGGCAGGTCCATGTGACATTCACTGAGCTCATCAATCATTACAGAAAGGTGAACATTTCTCTTGGAAAGCAATAATCTGTGGTAATGCCAGCTCTCTAACCTGAAGTATGATTCTATCACAAATAGGGCATAGGGTATACGGCATGAAGACAATATTGTTAACCCTGTGTGTAACAGATGGTAAGACAGTTTTGTAGCTAACTTGTTTTAGGTCCAATAAAATACCAACAATTTGGAAACATTGAGTGATGCATTTTCTGTATAGCCAATTTTTTCTGAGTTTGATAGCTGAGGATCAACTCTTTAAAGCCTCACACTCCAGGGCCATCTGCTCCCAGCAGCGGCAGAGAACTTTTACTGAACTCACCCAACTAGTAACAATGATAAGCTCCAGACAAAACAATGAGAACAACTGTGTGAAGAGTAGCCAAACGCAGGCATAACATAGAGGAAACACAGTCCTTCAAAACAGAGAAGCAAACTAGGTGAGTTCTGCACTAACACACCACTTTGCACTTTGTATCAGTGTAGGAGAGTTCAAGCAAGTCTCAATAAATTCAAAAGAACTAAGGCCATAAAGACTATGTTCTCAAAGCACAAAGGAATTAATTAGAAATCAGCTTATAGAGGTAACAAAACATAACTAGACAGCCCCCAAATATTGGGAATTTAAGCAACACTTCCAATACGCATGGGTCGAGGAAAGCATCACAAGGAAATTACAAAATATTTTGAACTAAATGGTAACGAAAACCTCAAATTTAGCTGCAGCTAAATTAGTGATTAGAAGGAAATTTAAAGCTTTACAAGCATGTGCTGAACACCAAAAACCCACTGTTAAAGGCTGAGATGAGCGACAGGACTGCAAGTGAAACCTACTTTTCTTCAGACCTTAATGCTCTGGGCTTCACGGCGTTCTCCCCGGCACCAGAGGCCTCAGCTCACTTTGTGAGTAAAACCCAGCAACGAAGATGGGCTTTGAGGCACTGCACTTGGTGGATGACTAGGAAGTCTGCATAGTCACTGAGCTTCTCAGGGTCTGAAGAGAGTGTTACACAATGTGTAACACAAGGGAGGTAACTGAGTAAGTGCCAGATAATGAAGATCGGGCTCACTGGGTTCTCCATCCACCCCCACTTAGCATGCCTACTCTTCCTAGGCACTGAGCAAGAATACAAATTTCACAAAAATTTTACCAACAACCTTTAATGAAAACAAGAATTATGGTGGTAACTGAAGTCGTAACATTTACATTACACGTTTTATTTGAATATTCTATATGGTGTATTATATTGAGAAAATCAGTAAACATTGTTTCACACACATAAAAAAGTAAGTGTTAAAGGGTTTCAAAACAAGCCCTAGCTGCTGTGGCTCAGCTGGTTGGGCACTGTCCCTGGAACCAAAATGTTGCTGGTTCGATTCCCAGTCAGGGCACACACCTGAGCTGCGGGGTTGGTCCACTGGGCGCGTACGGAAGCAACCAATTGATGTTTCTCTCTCACAGTGATGTTTATTGGCTCTTTCTTCCTCCCTCCCTCCCCCTCTCTCTAAAATTAAAAAAATTTTTAAGAAGGAAGTAATTAAAGAGCAGAAGTCAATGAAACAGGAAACAGATGAGCAACAGAGAAAAATCAAAGGCAAAAGTGTGTTTTTGGAAAAGTTTAATACACTTGATGAGACCCTAGCAAGGCTGATTTTTTTAGAAAGTGAGAAAACACAAATTATTAATACTAGGAATAAAAAAGAGGAAATAACTTCAAGTCCTACAGACACTAAAAAGTAATATGGGATGTTTTGAACAATTTTATGCCAATAAATTTGACACCATAAAGGGACAAATTCCTTTAAAAATAAGTAATAGAAAACCAAAATAACTCTACAATCAAGGAAACTAAAATATAACTTAAAAACACACACTACAAAAATGTCCCAGGTCTAAACAGCTTCACCAAACAGTTAAGAAATGTCAATCTTAGATAAATTCTTTTCAAGAACAGAAAAAAGGGACTATTTCTCAATTTGTTTTATGAGTCCTGCATAAACCTGATGCTGAAATCTGACAGACATTACAAAAAAAGAGAAAATTAAAGATAAATATTTCTCATAAACATAAATACAAAAGTCCTTAATACAAGCCAAATGAATACAGCAACACATAAAATATATCATGACCAAGTGATTTAATCCAGAAATGTAAGATCTGATTAACATTAAGATCAGTTAATAGAATTCACCATATTAACAGAATAAAAGAGAAAAACCATGTGATCATATCAACAGATGTAAAACAAACAGCATTTGATAAAAATCCAACTGTAAGATGACAGTCAAGTATGAATAAAAGTTAACTTAAACTTACAAATGGTATTTATAGTTTTTAAAAAAACTTGCCCAGCTAATATACTTAAAAATAAATACTGAAACACTGATCCAATCATTTTAAATGAAAACCTTAAAACCTTCTGTGAACTAACACTCATTTATGAACTGTGATCTAATTAGGAGCTGGGCTTCAACACTTATTGAAATGCATATGTTCTTTGCTCCTATGAGAAACAGCTCCAAAATATTACTGTGTTCTGTTGCTTTGCTTGTTTTCAGTCAAGTTAATCTTATTTCTGATAGTACCAGTTTCCTAGAATTGTGTGTAAAAAAAATATTAAGGGAAATTTGGGTGAATACCCGAAGACATTTCTATAAGTAAAATGTTAAGTTTTAGGGTATGAACTTTGTGACTTTTTTTGCTGTGATTAAAAGCCTCTCTTCTTCTGCTTATTTCTTGATTCTATGATAAATTACTTAATTTAATACCTAATAAGTTACTTAATTGAATACTAATCATTAAAGAAAAATATTGATCCTATTTTCATGTAATTTTAATTTCATTCTGCAAAGGAATTCACATTGCTGAGATCATAATAAAAGATTTTGGGAAAAGGACTTCCTGTAAGAGTGTCACTGCCTTGGCTGATGTGGCTCAGTGGTTGAAGAGTTGTCCAGAACATCAATTCCTGGTCAGGGCATCTGCGTAGGTTGTGGGTTTGGTCCCCAGTCAGGGCATGTACTTGAGGCAACCAATCAATGTGTCTCTCTCACATCGATGCTTTTTTTTTTCTCTCTCTCTCTCTGTCAACAATGAATATCTTCAGGTGAGGATTAAAAAAAATAAAATAGAAAAGGAATGTCATGTATTACCTTCCGCAGTGGTCCATACTGTTTTCTGTACTTTTTGTTCCAAGATATTCCTATCTTTTTCAAAAGTTTCTGGCCAAGCTGATCAACTGGAATTAGATTACTCTCCTCCTTATAAAAGAAACACAAAGTTATTTAAGAAAATCCGATGAGCTATAACAGCAACACTAATGAGTTCAAAGGGACCAACAGGATTATATCTAAGGAAGGTGCCTTTAACAGCAAACGTGTAAGTGGATTAACCATAATTACTTCAGAATAAAAAGTTTTTTAAAAGGTAGATTAAGCATCAGTTTAAAGAACTTGAGTTTTGCTACTTTCCATGTGCCAAAGCTTAAACATTTAAAGAAGAAGATGCAAAGAGTATTCTGAGGTTTAGTAAATTTCTGACATTATGTGGGATTTTTAGAAGAAATATTTAAGTGCAAAAAAGGATTATTAATGTCTTTTCTGAATGTTTCAGTGCATAAGCAAGTTCTAACAGGGGTAAGAAGTGACCAGTACAGCAGTGGACCCAAACCTTTTTGGCACCAGGGACGGGTTTTTCATGGAAGACAACTTTTCCACAGACGGTCGGGGTTGGGGGATAGGAGGCAGAGCTTGGCAGTGACAGGAGCAAAGCTTCGCGTGTCCACTGCTCACCTGCTGCTGCTCCTGCAGTGCAGCCAGGTTCCCAACAGGCCACAGACCGGAACTTGGCCTGGGGGTTGGGGATGCCTGCCTTGCAGGGTAAAAAGGGACCCTCCCACCGAAAGTGCTATGTTGAATGCTTAACCCTCAAAACTTCAACTGTGACTATTTTTGGATAGGGCCTTTAAAGAAGTTAGAATGAGGCCATTAGAGTGGGCCCGAATCCAGCCTGACTGGTATCCTAAGGGGAAACCTGGACGCACACAGAGAGATAACAGGGATGCGCATGCACAGAGGAAAGGGCTGTGAGGACACTGGGAGAAGGCAAGCCCTCTCCCAGCCAAGGAGAGGCCTCAGAAGAAACCAAGCCTGCCGACACCTTGATCTTGGACTTCCAGCCTCCAGAACTGCGAGAAATCAATTTCTATCGCTTTAAGCCACCCAGTCTGTGGTGTTTTGTTATGACAACTCCAGTACACTAATACAAGGACCATAGGCCAATATTATTATAGTTAAAGGAGTCAGCCTAGGTCCCCCAGTAAAGTATCATAAAAAACTATTTATTAACAATGAATGAATAAATAAAAGGAGACCTACCATTATTATACCAAGGTACTGAGCAAATATTAAATGTCCTCTAGATGAGGTATTACCAATATTAGGAATGAAAAAGGGGGCATAACTTCAGGTCCTAAAAACATTAAGGGACAATATAGGGAACAATAGATTCTAAAATAGTATGTAAAGTAAATCCCAATTCTATTTTAGAGGACGATAACAATATCAAAGAAACCCATAACCCAATCCCAATATATACGTATAAACAGAAAGAAAACAGAATGCAAAGAATATGCAAAGTGTTAACAATGACTTGAGCATTTGGTTCATTTACACTTTTTATTTTCTTTAAATATTTTCTAGTTCTTTTCTCTCAAGTTTTCTACCATGAATATGTATTTCTTTAGAACCAGAAAGCTTCTAATTTAAAAAAATGTTTAAAAATGGACATAATGTCCAAAGGAAAAAGACACTATCAGATCTACCAAATCAATCTCATTTATACATGTCTGACATACGCACACACACAAATATAAACACACTCTCTACCTCTGACAGGATGGCTTTGAGAATCATCAGTGGATCATCAATTTCTTCTTCATTCTGAAGATCTTTCAAATTCACATCTGGTTTATTTTTTTCATTCTAGGAAAGAAAACAAAAAAGTTTCCGTCATGGAGGGAACACTTTGTAAAGTATATGATTGTCTAAGCACTATGTTATACACCTGAAACTAATAAAAAATAATACTGAATGTAAACTGAAATTGAAAAAAAGAAAAACATTTAAAAAATTTTCTGTCACCAATCCCTTAAAAGGTAATTAACAAAATAGAAATGTTTATGTTGTGGAGGTTTCAAGATGGGAGACATAACGATAAAACAATATAATTTGTACATGGCTTTGAATTCCAGCTTTGGTTGAATAATCCTGGGCAAGTTATTGTAACTTCTCCGGCCTCATCTATAAATCAGGACTGGGAGGTAAGTAAAGCTGCTAGCACAAGACACAGTGAATTACAGCATCTCCCCACTCAGCACTGCTTTAGTTGCATTCTACAAATTCTGGTATATTGTGCTTTGAATATCATTCCGTTCAAAATACTTTCAGGCATCCATCCAATTTACCCTTTTATGTTGGCCTAACAAAAATCCTACCCATCTTTGCAAGCTCAGCTTAAACATTCCCTTCTATTTCCTGATCTTCCAAGTTTTCACCCCGTCCATAAAGTTATTTGGAAACATGTCTAAATTCCCAATATGATATTTTTATTGATTTATTGTTTCATATATGTCATCTTGTAAAAGTATTTTGAATGGGCTTAAAACCATATATTCAAATAGACCTAAACAATTAACACAAGACAAAAATAATGGGTAAATAATAGAAGAATACGGCAGACTAAAAACAATCATACTGCTATAAAATTACTAAAATTGCTAGATAAAGTAAAACATAAAAAAACACACACCAAAAAGATCTTTTTAAACACACGCTGAGCTCTAAAAGATCGGAAAAGTCCTCAGCGAACAACTGAAATGGGAGTTCCGGGGAGGAAGCCCGAGCTGAGGCCTCCAGCTGCCCAGCCCCGCAGACACGGAGCCTCCACCGCTCATACCGGAGAGGGTCTGGGAGACAAAGCCTAAGGACCTACCCTGAGTAGGGAGCCGAATGACTGACAGCTAAACCACCAATCCTCCCAGTTCTCTGATACCACCTGGGTGTCCTACAATTCAAGTCAATTCTGACACGAACTTCACTAAGTTCCATGAGACTGTTCCCACTCACGACTGGGGCCCCAGGCTATCTGCACTTCTGCCTGGCTCATTACAAATTCTAGGGTTCCTAGAACCCTCACTTCAGGTCTGATCATTTCCTGGGGCAGCTCCCAGGACTCAGGGGCATATACTCAGGACTACCTGAGGGGAGCTTCACTGGTCCACCGCTCACCTCCTGCTCACCTCCTGTTCCTAACAGGTCACGGCCCAGTCTATGAGAAAGGATACAAATGAACCCTGAGATGGAGAAGTCCCTAGGGGAGGCTGAGAAGGGTCCTGAGGGCAGGAGTCTCTGTCCCCTTGGAGTCAGGGTGGGCACCCTCACTGTACACAATTCAGCAGCTCCTTTATCTCTCTGTTTCGGAGTTTTTATTCAAGTTTTACTATGTAAACATGACTGACTGCATCACTGGCTCTTGGTGATGGAGTCTCCAGCCCCTATCCTCTCCCAGGTCAGGAGGTGGGGCTGAAAGTTCCAACCCTCTCACCATGTGGTTGGTTCCTCTGGTGACCAGCCCTCACCATGAAGGTATCTAGGTCCTACCAAGAGTCACCTCATTAACACAAACTCAAATATGATTGCAAAGGGTACATGATGAACAACAAAAGACATGCCTATCACTCAGGAAATTCCAAGGCACTCCACGCCAGGCACGTGTGACAAAGACAAAATATATGTATTTTTATTATACCACAGAGAGAGGCTCTAGCAAAAAGCTAAAAACCTGAAAGGGTCATGCTCCCAATAAAAGCATGCCCTAAAAAAATATGCACTCCACAATAAATGACAACGAGGAACTGGCTTGCTTTGACCATGACACTAGAGGAAGGCAGAAAATCATTTCTTCTAATAATTTATTATCACAAGTAGGTCTCCATGTGGGCTTGGGGCCCAAAGTCACACTAGTTGTAAGGATTTAAAACCACTAAGTCAAGACCCTATTTTAAAGCTGTGAAGAGCTGGAAGTGGTAGGCATGTAGTAGAGACATATGCCTTTCTTGGAGGAAAATACTCTCGACAAAGGCCTCAAATTACTCCTATAAAGCATGTTCTTAAAAAAAAAAAAATCAACCAAGCAAGCAAGCCTATAGTCTAAAATTACAAAATCACAAAGAAACAATTAGCAGATATTCAAATCAGACAAAGTCTTCAGAAGCTGCAGTTATGAGACACAGAATAAAATGGTATGTTTAATACGTTTAAAGACATTTGTGACTAAGGAATAAGAGATCTAAAAATGGTAGGAAGGGAAGGCAGGCTGGCATTGCCCAGTATCTGACGCGCTGGTGCGGGTGACCCACAGGCTGGGCCCAGTCCTCTTCCACTCTGCCAGCGTCCAACCTTGGCCCTGTGGTGGCAGGCTGGTGCAGCAGTGTAAGCCTCCTCCGTCCCACCTCCTCAGTGTACAAGGCGGCAGGACTAGAAGTGAGGCTGACCGTCAGCGAAGGAAAGCGGAAGGCACGGGTCGGGCTCTCAGGGAGACTGAAACACTGACCTCACCCAGGGGGAATTATGTGAGGCTGGTCATGAGAGTTATTCCTTGCAGATGGCACCTACTAGAGAACTCCATGAATGCAGGGAATGGCTCCTTGAGAGGGAAGAAGAAATGGCCCAGCTACGAGCAGAGAGAACCATACCTGGCTACGATAAGAACACCCGGACTCACTGGTCTCCAAGCACAAAGATCTCTCAGGATTCCGGCAGTAAAGAAACGAGCAGTGTCCTGCGGCACCAATCACTGTTGGAACACCATGAAGCTCTGGATGAAAAGCTAGCAATTCTTAAAGAATGGAATAAGGAAAACGCTAAAAATGGGATATCTCCTTAGAAGCCATGAAGAAGGAAATACACTAAACACAAAGGGAAAGCAATCTTCGGATTGTTCTTTGAGGCCTGAGGAAGACCGTGCAGGAGTGACGAAGCTTCAAGAACAGGAAAGCAGCGCAGAGAGCAGAGCCCAGTGCGTGAATGCACACATGCCCTCCGGAGTCGCGTGACAGAGCCGAGCGGAGAGCCGGGCCCGGCCGGCAAAGAGCTACCCCGGCCTGAAGAAGGCAGCGCCAAGCTGCAGAGGGGCCCCCGCGGGCACAGCCCAGAGGACAGGACTACCGAGACTCGCCGCCTCATCACGGTACGAAGCTACCTCTGTGCATGGCCTCAACAGAAAACTTGAAAATGAAAGTACAAACACATCTTCTATGCATCAAGGCTGAGGACAGATCCCACCAGCTAGAAAAGTGCCTGAAACGTGACTGCTGCTGAGGAAAAGCTGCAGCAGGCACTGAGGCGAGAAGGCGCCCGTCCTGAGGTGGAGGCTGAACTGGCTGAGGAGGGGAGCACTTTCTAAGGCTGGAGACATAACGACAGTGCGCATGGCAGACAGAATAAGAAATACCAGACCTGTTCACAAGCTTCTAACAGAATGTAATAAAAGGCTTTGACCTATCTTTTAGACAGAATGTAATAAAGCTACTATAATTGAAAGGATGGGAGAGAATGTTCTACAGAGTAAGAACACTCTGCTTCGGGACCCTGGAAATGTAAGAAAGCAGAGGGAAGGAAGGTGCATAAGATCAGCTCAAACTAAGCAGGGAAGCACTGAGGGCTGCGTGAGACCAGAGCAGGGCAAGTGCTTCCCTTCATCTGACGGGGAATGTGCCCGACATGCTGGTGTCTGGGCAGACTCCACACACGCCTTTGAGAGTGAGGCTTGTATGGCTTTCTTACCCCAGACCTGGAGCTCGAGCAACAGAAGAGATGGAATGTAAAGGACTGGAAGAGGTGAAACAATATGGTCTTTTCCCAAAGATATCTACAACATAAGAGGGTTTAGCAAGATGGTTGGTTATAAAATCAGTATGCTAGAGAGAACTACATTTCAATATGCTAGCCATCAATAGTCTGGAAAACACAAAGTGCAGACCTAGCCACATAGAACATCACCCTGGGAAATGTTTTCCTGGTAAAACAGTTTGGCCTTTTAAATATTCAAACTATATAAAACATATACGTCTCTCAATACATTCCAAGAACTGGCAGAGCATCAGAAATACAGAGATGTTCTGCAAACGGAACGCCAACCAAAGGAATGTGCCCCTCGAGGACGGCTGGCAGCAGGAGCGGTCGAATTACCGCCTGGGCAGCAACTGGGTACTGACTACACTACCAGCTGTTTGATAATCAGGAAGACATGTTTTAATTCTCCTACATCCTAACATAATGGTTTGTATCTTACATTTTGACATTTTAATTACATTTAAAAAACTGGTTGAGAGTTTGGGTTTGGTGGGTAATACAATTTTTTCCCACTGCAAATAACTGGAACTAGATTTTCAGTTCGGGATTTTCCTCAGAATATCTGCAAGTTCTTTTCTTGAGAATATAATAAGACTTCTTCATAAAATGCTTTAAAAAGCTCTAAAAAATAAAAAGATGCATTTTTTTTCATGTGTAGATTAAAAAACTGCACTAAGCGTGCATGACAGAGAGAACACTGACAAGCTGATTCTAGAAATGTCCCCCTGACGCCTGAAAGGGTAGGAGAGTCCCAACACTCCTGCAGAAGGAGCACACAGGGAGGCCCTGGCCTGCCAGACACCACGACTCTCTCACAGCTGCAGAGGTTAGCAATGCGGCACCTGCCTGGGAACAGAGAAAAGGAACAATGCAGCTGAAAAGAGAGCCCCGAAATGGATTTGCACATAAATAAACAACTGATATAACAGGACTGGCATTGTAGAATGGTGGGTAAAAAGTGAATTATTCAAAAAGTGGTGATGCGCAGTCGGGTTCTTAAATGGGAAATAAAGAAAATCTCACCCACCCACAGGAAACCATTCCAGGAAGAGTAAAGTTTTAAATGTAATAAAAAAGAAACTTTTAACTTGGGGTGGTGAACACACAACACAATGTACAGATGATGAAAAATAGAATCGTACACCTGAAACCTATGTAATTTTATTAACCAGTATAACCCTAATAGATTAAAAAAATTAAAAAATTAAAATAAATAAAGATTAAAAAAAAATACCCCCACCAAACTTTTAGAGGATAACATAGAAGGAAAATCTTCATTGTTTTTGTTTGGTGCCATAAAAAACAAAAGTTAGGAAGTGATTATTTATTAAAGGAGACTTAAGCGATACGCTAACTAAATGTAAAGCAGGCTCATACTAGACTGGGGGAGAAAATGCTATAAAGTATTCGGATCAGGCAACTGGTGAAACCTGGATGTAAGCTGTATGTTAGATGCAAATATTACATCAGTGCTGAAGTTCCTGATTTTGATCTCCACTGATGTAAGGGAATGTCCTTGTTTTCATGAGATGAACACTGAAATATTTAGGGGTAAGCTTAATTTCAAATGGTTCAGCACTAATAATGATAATGCCAACTCTGTGTATGTGTCTGTGTGTTTACATAAAGTATGTACTTGCACAAACGTGGCAAAATGTGAACAACTGGAGAACGGAGGTGAAGAGTGTACAGGAGGTATTTGTGCTATGCTGGTTATGTTTCTGTAAGGGTGAAATTATTTAGAAATAAAAATTTTAAACTTATCCATACTAACTTTCAGTGCCTATAAAAATATTCTACAGAGCGAATATATAGCAAATGGCGAAAGATTATCCTCACCAAGTAACAGGACGAGGAAAGGAAAAGAATTCAAAGACATTTCTAAACTAATGTCTGTGCTCACTTGAAATTGCCAGTTTCCCAAATGATCGACATCTTTAATATACACATGGTAATGTCCTCCATAGCAACCACCTTTGTGTATAATGACTGAGAAGAGGTCATACATATATTCCAAGTCATCCAGTTCACTCTACAAGAGAAAAGAACACAAACATTGATACAGTTTACACAAACTGGGAAGGTACATAACCAAATGGTTAAAAGGAATTCTAACTACTGAAATTAATAAAAATCTCAGTTTCTTATTGTTATTTAAGGGTAAATTAAGATAAATTTAAATAACTGACTTTCAATTTTAAAGTTCTTGATTCTTAGATAGAAAATTATCTACCATTGATCTAACACCAAATGCATTACACCAACCAAATGCTGTGTCATGGTTAAACATGAAAACATACACCCAAACAAGATGTTATTTTTACGTACTTTGGCTGAGAACATGTAATCCAATGTAATAACAAAACACGTTACCCTATTAGTGAGTCTGTAAGTTTTAGCATACCTGTCTTTGTATGATACTTATTTTGCTGCTTTATAAATGTGCTCTTTAGCTGTTGAATTTTTCCTATAATCTAACTAGATTTGTCACGTGCCTCAAAGTCAAGGCCACATGTACTAACAATTACAACTCCTGACATATTAGTCCTCTATATCAGAGGAATTTAGCATTCATGAATACTAGCTGGTTTTGTTTACAAGCAGTTTAGTGGAATGAAAGTTTTTTTTCTTGATGTCTTAATTCTATGATCAAACTTTTCTATAATTAATGTGCTCTATAATTATGATCTATACTGGCATTTAAAAGAAAAATCTACGTTAGGTTAAGATGCTACTTGAAGGGGTGTCAATTATTTAAGGAACTTATTTGCTTGAAAAATTATACTTTTAAAGCAAGCAGCATTTTTTAACATGTCTGGTTCAGGTGAAAGACAAGAGAGATATAAACAAAGATGTGAAATGATCAATTTTTTCATTAATACAGATATCAAAAAGAAATATCATTGTGACTTTCTTAGATAAGTACTCAATGTTTTACTTCTATCAGTTCTGTTATTTCATAGTATGTTAAAGTCATTTGACAAGCTGCTTTTTATAAAAGAACAAAAACCTTCCATGTGAGACGATGGATGTTAACTGAACCCACTGTGGCAACCATTTCATGGTGCATGTGAATCGAGCCATTGTGCTGCACACCTCAGACTCAGACAGTGATTGTGTGTCCAGCATTTCTCATGGGAAAAAAGTTAACTTGGTTATCCAGAAAAAAAAAAAAATTCAGGCAGGAAGTAGAGGGAGGATTGACTTACTCTAGAAAAATGTTTATTCCATGTGTGCCAATAACAAGTTCAGGGCCAACACAAAAATACAACCTTTGAATGGTAATCAATACAATAAAACAAAATCCAAAAAGCTCAGTAATTAGACTTGAAGTCGAGGAAGGCCCATCTAGATTTAAGGTTATTTTTAAAAAGAGTACTTTTATACACAGATATTCAATAGCTAGCTAATATATGTCCTGACCTTAATAAACACATAAAGAATGATTTATAATAAGAAAAACATCAGTCTCGTCATTGTAATCCTGGCATGTGTAGCAAATATAGAGAAAATATTTTTAAATGGATTACAAAGTAGGTTGAGTATGTAATTAATTTGTTTTCGAGCTTATTCTTGCCAATGTCTTAAGTATTACAAATTCCAGAGCAGTGAGGTTCCAATGATCTATTCACTTTCTACATGTGTGATTCATTATTGTATCTCAAATACACTAAATCCAAATAACAAAGTGCCAATTAATGGTAATTTTTCCTAAGGCGAGGTCATTTCTAATTTTGCTTTAAAATTTTCATTACGAAGATTTTTCAAGGAGAGTTTAATAAAAAGAGCTGAAGACAAAGCCATGCTTTGGAAATTTAAGAGGACTGTAATAAACCAGTGGTTCTCTGCTGGGAGTGATTTTACCCACTCCCCTTTCCCCAGAAGACATGGACATTTGACCAGATCTGAAGACATTTTTGTCACTCCTGGGAAGGAGGGGGAGGATGCTACTGTCGCCCAGCAGGTGGAAGCCAGGAAAGCTGCTTCACATCCTGCGGTGCATGGGATAGCACGGCGCCAAGGCCAAGACTCTGCAATAAGCCAGCTGAAAACCAGGTCAATTAAGGATTCAATCTTGAGAAAGGAGAAACAAAAAATTACAAAATGAAAGAGTTCAAACCTGTTCACAAAAAGGCTTGAGATTGATCCGGAGAGGGAATGTATAACAGCTAGTTTCCTTGTATCGTTCACACTTCATAAAATCAAAATTAAATCTTAATAATGAGACAGTAAGAAAGGGAGGCAGCTTACGTAATTTGGCCGACTGTTAAAAGAAAAATTTTAGACGTGTTTAAAATGCAGTTATATAAAAGAATACATAATGTTTCTTACATGAAAAAGCAAATTATGACAACTTTAGGAGTCACAAACTCATCATGATGGATTGCACACGGCCCTTGATATAAACTCCTCTCTCTTACAGGATGGAAGGTGACACCCCTCATTTGTGCTCACAACTAAGAGCTCACTACCCAACTTTACGCTGTCAGTGCTCACACCCTAATCAACGCTACCCGATGAGCACACCTTAACTGCGTGTCCCCTCTCTAATGGAAGTGACTCTTGCCTGCCTGAGCCCTAACCTTCCACCTTTTTCCTTTTACTGACTGAAGAGCTGGGGCCTCGGGGCCTGTTTGAGTGGATCTGGACCCTTGAAATTCTATGAAAAGTGTACATGTGTGTGCATTTTTCTGAGGAGAAGATCCACACCTTTCATTAGACTTAAGATCCATTGACTGAGGTTTTACAGTTACTGTTCTTAAAAGCAGGCAAGAAGATGTGTTTTGTTTTAATTCTTTGCTTTGAAACAAAACATGAAATCAAGCTGCTTTTTATTTAAAAGTCATTAGCTTTTCCCAACCCCCCTGCACTAATAGCATGTCGGGGGGGGGGGGGGCAAAAAAATCATTTCCCATATACAAAATTATCCATAACCATAAATACCTAACATTCCTAAAAATACACTTAAAACAATAATCCTACAAATTGAGTGGATAATAAAAAGAAGTTAAATGACAAAACAGCAATTTAACCACATGGCAGATTTTCAAGCAAGCTCAAAAAATACGTTGAAAAAACTGAGTAACTCAAATCACAATGTGGCTGAGAAAAGACTGCTCAGAACCAGACACTCTGCATTAATTTAGGTAGCACAACTACGCCTAAATTTAGAATGCAATAAATTTAATGCAACTATAGTAGAGTGTAACTTTTTTTTTTAATCCTCACCTGAGGATGTGTTCATTGATTTTGGAGAGGGAAAGGGAGAGGGAAGGGGGGTGGGGGAGAGAGAGGGAAACATTGATCAGTTGCCTCCCATATGCGCCCCAACCAGGGATTGAACCCACAGCCTAGGTATGTGCCCTGACCTGAGAGCAAACCCACAACCTTTTGGTGCACAGGATGATGCTCCAGCCAACTGAACCACCCGGCCAGGGTTAGAATATAATTTTAAAAGTATCAAGATCAAACATTTCCACTGGGGAAAAAAATTAAACCAATGATATAAAAGGTGGATAAAAGAACTGCTCGTGTTTAGCAAAAGGTTGTTTTACTGATGTGCAAATTTAGTTCCAACTAAAACTAAGACTGTATTTAAGTATCCTTCTAAGACTTCTTAATCCTCTGAATTTTATATACTTTTTACTAGATTGTAGTTGTTAACACCAAAAGTGAGATACAAACTAAATAAGCCAAAAATGAACCTCTTTATTTGGGTGTCATAAAGGGGCAGGGGCTGGATGGAAATATGGGCTAAACAATGTAATATTCACCCTGGTTTCTAATCCTAATGTGAAAGCTACAGGCATGGGGCTTACTGTTTTTATTACATTTTCGCCTGCAGTCTCCAGGATCCAAATCAATAGCATGTGCTACCTAAATCATTCCTCATTTTCTCTGTCAGGAAATCCAGTAATGGTCAGCTACAGGAATAGTGTTACCTCTTTGTCATAACAGAGTCACTGCAAGGATATGTCTTCTGTGGTGGTTCTTTAAATGAGTGCTCAGGAACCACTAATTGAATCAAGCTCGAGTCTGTCACGCTAGGAAAAGCCTAGGATGCCCCCCTCCAGCAGTGGGACAGTGACCACTGCAGGTAAGAGTGACAGCAGCGGAGCTGAAGCCGTACTGCAGAAAAAACTGTTGATTACACTGTGCCCTCCTTTCATCCTATGCTTTGCTCTCCTGTACAAAAGAAACCCAGAAGTACTCTGTCAAGCCCTTTGATCAACAAGTTGAGCAATGCTTGCTCCAACTGTGGGAAGAAGGAAGAGCACATCACATCTGCTAGAATCAGGGAAGACATTACACATAGCTTGAGGCTGTGAAATAACCGCACATGCAGAAAACGAGGGAAGCCGTCCACTTTCACAGTAGTGGGCAAAGAAAGGAAAGCTCAACAAGCTTCTTGGTTGGTAGAAATAAAAACATATGGCTTTCTTTATAGTGGTAATTCGCAAAAAGCAGGGATGGTGGGGGGTTAATCAACAAAAGGTATATTTAAGAAACACTAAGCTACAAATAAATTTTTCCAAGGAAAGAAGGAAAAGAACTGGGTTAAAAACTTAAAAAAACTCTTCACTATAAAAAATTAACACACAGATGTGTATAATGTAAACATATTTTCAATCCTTAGGATTAATTAAGGGCTTCATGTATGAGGAGCAACCCCCCAAAAACCCTAGAATTATCTTCTGGAGGGCAGACCACATGTAGTACAGGCTTCCCCCGCTAGGCGAGTGTTCTAGGAACCTATCTGTGGCAGTTTGTTGTGAGAGGATGCCTTTGGTTTCAGTGAATTCTTTTTGAAGACTCTTTCAACACGTTTGCTCATTTCACGAGGGGTGATTTATGAGCGCACCTGCCCACACCACACTGCGTGTTCGGCAGCTTTTGACCAAAAATGGCATGACCCCCATGCCACACCCTCCTTGTTCACCCAATCTTGCCCCAAGTGACTTTTTTGTTTCCCTAGATGAAAAAAGTCCTCAAAGGAAACATTTTGCTGATGTGGAAGAAGTGAAACAAAAAATGGCAGAAGCACTAAAAGGCGTCAAAATCGACGAGTTCAAAACTGTTCTGAGCAGAAGCGTATTGCATCAAATGAAGAGTACCTTGAAGGTGACTGAAGTTTAAACATGTAAGAATACACAATTTTTTATAAATAAATTTCGGGATTTTTTGGGGTCCCCCCTCGTATACCTTGTAGACTGTTTCAAGCAAGCTGGCTGCGTTCGACAGACCTTCCTGCCCCCCAGCACCCTAAGTGGGCTCCCTAAGGAAAGGCGAGGCCCTGTCTTTACCTTTGCTGCTCTCACCAGCCTGTCACAAGCTCCACAGTGGTATAAGTTGTCACAGTCAAAAACCTCCTCTTCTACATACATGTTCCAGAGCGCATCTTCCAAACCTGACACATTTTTGACTGCTACTGTTAGATCTAAGAAGTCTTCCTGAAATACACATGAATGTAATTCTGAAAAACAATTTCAGAGGTTCACATAACATCACCAACTCATCTATATATCGGGAATAATCAGATAAATTTTTCCTAAAACACTGTACCTATGAAAATACAGATCTCCTGAGCAGATACTGCGACATTCAAAATACCAAATTACCTATTCTTAAACAAGCTGTAACTGAGCTTGAACTATATCAAGAACTAGTTTATGAGTTCCCTGCTGAAAAGCCAAGACCTGGACACACACGTGAGCTGAAAAGTGTGTAGTGCATGGCTCTTCCATGCTTTCGGGGTCCCCAGGCCAGGACAGCACAGGCAGGGTTGGAGGCTCTGACGTGCACTCTGCTTCCTCTTCTGCTGCTGCCACGGCTGGTTTAAAATGTACTGAGCAAGTTATATGGAAAAATCATTTTGAGCCAGGATAAAAAGGCTATTCTTAGGAAAATTAAGGGCGGGTATTTTGCAAAACAGGAATCTATAAATTCTACTATAACTACATTTGAATTACAACAGGTTTCTAGTAATAAACACTTAAAATCTGACAAATTTAAAGACTATTTAATTTTAATGGCATTAAAGGGATTATGGGACTGTAAAATGATAGTACTAATCAGTTTATGGTGGAAATCTAAAGTAATAAAATTAACATTTATATATAGTTTATAATATATATGTGAAGGTTAATGTCTGTACCTTATCATGTGCTTTAATATATAATATGGCTTGAAATTATTTGTGAATCATTATTAAAGTTAAATCGATCATACAGTAATTCAAAGACACACATCATCTTAATATTCCCAAATTATGCCAAGCCTATTAGCACAGGCAATAGGGGACACAAAGTATCTTTTATCCCCAATGCTCATGCAAAATAAAAAGAGACAAAAATATATATGCCAAAAAAACAATTAATGCAACATTTAGAAAACGACATTTAATTTTTTACTCATACAATACAGAAGTTTTCTGTTACTCTTGCCATAACAAGGAGATTTTTATTAAAGGACAACTGTTCTGAGGAAATCATCTGCTAGCTAAGGCTGGGAGAGCAGGTGAAGGTTGTTACAGTAAATTTCCAAGTTCTGATTTCCAATTAGATTACATGGACAATCTGTGTCATGACAAAGAACTTGATTATAATGGCTTTATATATATATGATATATAATATATATCATATATATATAAATAATATATATCATATATAAAACATATATATAAATATATATCATATATAATAAACATATATTTAAACATATGTAATATTTAACATAAGCACACAGATACAAATGAATTTTCTCAAAGACATTAATGAAGTAAACCCAATATTTAATTACAGATGTTTGTCAGCTCTCTATATTTTTTTTGACTTCCCTAATTAACTTTATAACATTCCAACCACATGAAGTCGCTTTTCTTGTGAGGCCACAGGCTTCTACTTGTAACATCCCCCAAATATATTTCTAAATATGAGAGTGCTGAATAAAACATCAAAGCTATGTTTTAAGATATTTGCTTCTTTCGATTTACACAGAGAAATTTGGATTATAAACTTACGACTTAGGTATAGCTAGAGTTTAAAAACCAATAAAGTGATTTCTAATAATAAACACTTTACTCATGTGGTAATGTAGGTCATAGATTTAATGACATGAATTACACTTAACGATATAACTTATTACTAAAATACTCTTGCATATTCACCTGCTTTTCACTGACATTCTTACATTCTTTACAAACAATCTTGTTAACAATGGTTCCATGATACAGGCGATTGATGAGGTCATGGCCGGAGGTCCGGACTAAAGAAGTTTCCAAAGCACTAAAGAGAATTCGATTCAGTTCCTGCACATCATGTTGCCTCATTTCCTATAAAACAGGTAACTTTTAAATGTGATTTTGTGCTTCAAATTTTTTAAAACAGATTTTTAAAGTGCCATTAGTTTAAAAAAAACAACAACACAAGATTTATCAAGAAATCCAAAGGTAAGCCTCAATCAAATACAAGGAAGACTAATCTAAATGGGCTGAGAACAGGTTAAAAGATCTATGTTTCCTTTTATTACAAAACCAAAACATGAGCAGGCGGTGTGCAGTGCGCACCCAGAACGCAACCTGAGAACAGGAAGGCGCACCTGTTCCTGTGGGAGACCATGCGTTTGGCCTCCGGAGGGAGCAGGACAGGTGCGGAGCGCTCACTAGGAAATCTCAGGTCGGAGCGGCTGTGAACAGCCCCAGGATCAGCACTGGAAAAGAGCTAGAATTTACTGCTTTGACACACAGACCACCTAGAACAACGCTAACACTGGGCTACTGAGAAAACTCCACTGGAGCCCGTGTTCATTTGCTGTGAGTCATGCAACTGTGTAGGAAGGGACTGAACTGCCCCTTCAGGACAATTTATAAACCAAAGCCACGGGTACACCAACACTTCAAGTGGAGGAGACAAAGAAGGGCAGCAGGAGGGAGCACCAAGAGACCTGGAACCGCGCGGGCGGCCGGGGCTTTGAAGAGGAGCGGTGAGTGCTGCTAAGAGCCCGCTGGGAGCAGGCCAGCGTCTCCTGGACCTAGCATGTGGGTGTCCTGAGAGACTGACGTAGAGGCAGAGAAGGAAGACAATTTAAAGGTGAGTTTCATGTGAAGAGAAGCTGTCAAAGTGGATAAAGGCTGGAGGAAGACTAAGGACTTGGGATCTTTTTCTTCCTTTCTTTTTAAACACAGAAGACACCAGAGGACATAAATTTCTTCAGTATCACTGGCTCTGATGGGAAGAAAGTGTGTGAAGTTTTCAAGCTCTGTTTCTGAATTATCCCAAGTTCGCCAGCTGTCTCAGAGACCCTGTCTGCCATTGCAGGTCCAATCCTAAAGGTTTTCCTGCAAGATTTTATTTAAAAATAAATAAGGTTTTCACAGCTTTAAGAAGTACGAAACCAGAAAATTAGTGGAAGCTCATTATCCAAAACAAAGGGTAATCCATCAACTGGTGACTAGATGGAAAAAAAACGCCATGTGGCATATCCATCCAGCCGACTATTACTCAGCAATAAAAACGAGTGGCGTGCCGGTGCGCACCATATGACTCCCTTTCTGCGCAATGGGCAGGACAGGCAAGTCCACAGAGATAGAAGTAGATTAGTGGTTGCCAGGGGCTGGAGGGGAAGGGGTTGGGAGAGGGAGACTGCTAGTGGTAGGGGGTGGAAAGGTTCTAAAATGGATTGTGGTGATTGTTATACGACTCTGTCAATACAGTAAAAAACCACTGAACTGTACCCTCTCAGAGAGGAAATCTTAGGATACGTGAATTATACCTCAACAAAGTGGTTATTTTTCAAACAAGGAAAGAAAAAGGAATAAACCCTAAGTACCTGCCCTCCACCAGACCTTTAACAAACTGTTCAGCGAATGTATTACAAACCCACTGACACCGAAGCCCAAGCCCTACCTCCTTCACGACACTGCGTCGCTAGCTAGAGCAGTGTTCCTTTGGGAAGAAGACCACGGGTCCGGGTTTACTGTTGAAGGCAGCGCGCACCACGATTGTGAGCACGGCCTCTTTAAGTTCTGTGACAGTTTCCCAAACCTGTGTCTTTACAAGAACATATCTATTCCATAAAAAACTGCAGACTTGGTTTTGTTCGATTTTATACAGCTAACAGCTTTTTGACAACAAGCACCTTTACTTGTTGCTGACAAACGTGTCCTGTTTGCATACAGTGAAATATCCTTCAGGGATGCAAACGGAAAAATGAGACAAAGTCTTACAAGACAGGCCGACAATGAAGAGGGGCGGGGGAAAGACAGGGCAGGCAAAACGCAAAGACTTGCCAAGGACAGTTTCACAACTTTGCTTGAAGTACATGTTCCAATCAGAACACCCAGACTCAAACACAAAAGCATGGCACGAAGGCAGACAGTTATTGCTGGTCAGCTTTCTAAGCTATTTGAGCCGTTTGCTATATAAATGGTAATTTCCAAGTAATAGGTGTTCTATTTCAACTACACCACATAAAATTCTCAAGGTGTCAATTGCACAAAACAGCTCTCACACTTCCTGTATCCACTACCCTCTCCCCACCCCCAAATCACAACCATTCACAAATCCTGCAAACGGTGAGAGTTAAAAAACATATTTCTGGCTTGTAATTATTTAAAATGAGAGGAGTAAATATTTAAACAACATCTCGAGACTCTATAACCAAATTGAAAAAGTCAGGTAACACATTAAGCCAGTGTTTACTCTTTACCGCTGACGGCTTTTCTGAGGGAGGCTGACCTTCGTACCTCATTGCCGGTCCACCCAAAGCTGTCCGTGAGGGCTGCCGTGGAGGCCGCTTCCTGGTCCAAGAGCAGGAGCTGAGCAAACAGCCGCTGCAGCTGTAACGGTATGACTCGAACCTGAACGAGAACACGCATTTCTAAGTGAGTCTCTTCAGTGCGGGTTGAGGCTTTTTAAAAGAACGGTACACTAGTTTTCTTACACCTCCTAGTTCATTCAGTTCACCCCGAAGAAAGTTTACAAATACCTTATTACAAAGAGTGAAGCAGCTATAGCTAAGATTCATGTTTCTTTGAAAATTCAATCCAAAATGTTTCAGGTATCTGGAGCTCTCTACCTTGACAGTTCAAATCAATATTAAAACCCAAAGAGGCCTTAACAAACTACTGAACTGATTACAGACTGATAGTAATTTAAGCCTCTAGTAGTTCATTCTTTCTCTAAAATACCTCTGCAACAGACTTACTCCCAGGAGGAGGGTTCCCGCAGAGAGCTGGCTGCACCTGCCTCGCTCTTTCGCTGAAGGCAACATGCCCGGCCCTGCCTCACTTGGGGTGGGGAGGGTTTGGGGGTGGGGGGCGGGGATGCTGCTCAGAGCCTGGTCTGCACCACATTTAAGCATCTAAAGAGAGGATCAGCCTTTAGAAACTTTTATGGCAATTTGACGTTGCCACACGCCTTTATTATATCCTACAGAAATATGGTCTGCAACAGACTGGGAATGAAAAAAAACAAAAACAAAAACAAAAACACAACAACTGGGCTTTCGTGGCACAGGTGGTCTGAGATGGACTGGGCTGCATCATGAAAGGTTGTCTCCTCATAAGAAGTACCAGTTTAGCCTGAAAGTGACAAACTTCTGAACGATGTTTAAGCAAGGAGGGAACATGATTAGATCTGCACTTACGATTAAGCAATTCCTCACTCAGTTTATTTCCAGAATACCAAACTGAAAGAATACTGGTCTCTCTTTGCTGTTGTTACAAATAAATGCATTAAGTAGAGTTTTCAGTAGGGTAGTCTGGACGATTTGTAAATACTTCCTTCACCAGAAGAAAGAATAAACACAGTAGAGTGAGGCTGGTCTATCGAGCAGCAGCAATGGTACATTTGGAAAAGTAATGGTTTTGTGGAAGGGAAATTCCATTACCAGTAGGGTATAAGCCAAATCACTTTCTGAAAATAAGACTCATATTTGGTAATTAATAAAATTACTGATTTCTATAAGAAACTTAATTCCTTCCTTAAAAAAAGTCCCTCAGTACTCCAAAAAGCCCTTGTAAATCATGAATTTAATACCTTTGCATCAGGATTATCCTTTTCCTCTAAAGAACCAAGCTCTTCTGGGCCAAGAGAAAATAAAGCTTCTAAACAAAAGCAGAATCAGAGATGTAAATGACATTATTTCACCTTAGAAAAATAAGACCACCAGTAAGTAAAATCAGTTAACGATTCAAAAGTGTGATTGTGGCAATATTCATACTCTTACTTTACACATTTTACTTTCTGGTAACATTATTCTTAACCACTGACTATAAAGGTCATGTTAAGGTTTCAGTGTGAAAGATCTATGAAAGAAAAAGTATGCATATAAAACTAAAAACAGTAACATCAGAAATCTGTGATGGTTTCCTACTGCCTATGGCAGCGGGTCCCTAAAGGCACATAAGGAGTATTAGGAAATGTAACAAATATATCCTAATGTCCCATGTGATTAATAACAAGCCACATAAGAGGTTTTCAACCATCCTTTCCTGAGAAGGACCACCTTTAACTCTGAGATCACGCCCTTCTTTTTTGGGTATGTAAATGTCTTTCCTGTGTTGAGGGTGGTAACAGGTGGGAGTTGTCTTAGCTGGAAAAATAAGTTGGTAACCCAGTGCCAGTCTCCAGAGTTTTTTTTGTAATACAGCATCTAGCTACGCCACCCAATGGAGAGACACCTGAATCTTTTGGGAAGTCTATATTCAAGATAGGAACTCCTACCGGGGAACTTTGATATGCTCCAGGGAGAGAAGGTAGGATGGGTGTCATCTCCTACCGGCAACCTCTGCTGCCTAGTGATTACTGTTATGAATGCTCTGCTCCTCCGAGTTCCTGGGAGGAACTGGGAAACATGAGCCACAGACAGAAAGGTGAAAGCATAAAACCCCACCAAGGACTTTTATAATCATCTCCCACTTCTCTCACCTACACTGGCCTGGGGGTACAGTGGAACCTGATCTAGCCCTACTCTGTAAAATATGGTTGCAAAAAGCTCCAAGATTTTTCTCCCCCAGTTCTTCCTCTTTCCAAATTATACCTCCCTTTCCATAAGCATCAGGATTCATGCTAAGCCTCACGAGTGCATAATCCACGCCAAGATGTCAGCCCACGTGCTGGGCCTGTCATCTCCTTTGCTAGGAGATGATGTCCTGGGGCTCTCAGCCCTACTCTTGCTTAGTGGAATTCTCCGTAACGGTCCCAACCCAAACACCTACCTCAGTCTCTTTTAAGGCTACTTTTCTACTTCAAGCTGTCATTAAATTTCAAGTACATTAAAACTTGGACTCTGGCTGGTGTGGCTCAGTGGATTGAGGGCCTGCCTGCAAACCACAGGGTCGCTGGTTCAATTCCCAGTCTGGGCATGTGCCTGGGTTGCTGTCCAGGTCCCCAGTAGGGGGCGCATGAGAGGCAACCACACATTGATGTTTCTCTCCCTTTCTTTCTCCCTCCCTTCCCCTGTCTAAAATTAAAGAAATAAAATCTTTTTAAAAAGTATTATTAAAAAAAAAAAAAACAACTTGGAAAAGTTCTAACCCCCCTAGGAATCTGCTTATTCATGCTGAAAAGTTCTAATGGTGGAATTACTGAGTGTGTCAGGGAGATACTTTTATAGAGGGGATGGAGACAAGGACAAGAAACCCCACTCTTAAGTCCCACCTATAGCCCAATCCATTAAAATGGCCCTGAGAAGGGGATAATGGTAAATATTTACTGAATCTCTGGAGGCGGGAAGTCTTTCTACGCTTAAAAGCAACAGAAAATGTCACAAAGATTTGATAACTGTGCAGTGGTGGGAATGGGGATGCGGTAAAGTCGATACAGGATGAACCAGGCTGTCCGTCCTCAGAATACGGAGACACTGTGGAGAGCTGAGCTGCAGAGCCACACAGAGCTGCGGGCCCCCATCAGGGCCACGTGAAGGCCCAGTAATGTTCACGATGACATCCAGGCAACACAGAGAGTAAGACTGCTGCGGAGGAAGTGAGTTTTCAAGGATGGGAAAAGGACAAACGTGTAGAGAGAAACAGGGACAAGAAATTAAGGTTCCAAGAATACAGGCCTTACTTCCTGTAGGTCATTCCTGGGATTTCCCTACATTCTTACAATAAATCCCCTTTTAAACTGAGCAAATTTGAGTGGGTTTCTGTTCCTTGCACATGATCCCTTTGTCTAACTTCTTGGGTCTCTGGAATTCACTATTTCCAGATTTTAGAAAGGTGCTATGAAGAAAGGGTTAACATTATGGTAACATTACACCCCCTGCAGGGTCTGGGACAAACAGCATTGTTTAATCAAGGATATTAATATTACTGCCACAAATTAATGAACATTCACCCAAGTGAGATAACTAGGCTATAAAAGGCCTCACATCAGATCAGGTTCCGGCACCAAACTCGTTCAGATCAGATGAGGCCATCAGAGTTTTCTGTCTCCAAACTGCAGATAAACGACGGCGGACTGTAGAAATAACGTGACACCCTCCCCATTCCAAAACGCAGGAGGATATAACTGCTTTGGGCAACTCTGGCTTAGGTGTTTATTACTCTGGAGAAATTTTAAAACTCGAAAGTGCAGAGTGTAACAATAATGAAAGCCGGCACTTGTAACAAAATTAGAAGAATCAGAAAAGAAACACTGCCTTCATTTCTTATTTTGCTACTAAACACTACTGTGATGACACAGACAATGTTTAAGATAATTTGTTTCACACTATTCGCTTCATGTATTATATCAACAATCAACGCATGCTGCAGAATACATCTTTAAGATACTTTGTCTCTTTCTGCTCTCGCAAAATTAATTACGTGTACAGATGAGGGTACCTATTACTTAATCAAATGCATGGAACATAGCATACCTCTGAATTCAGGTGTGAAATGAAGAGTCTGAAGGAGGGAATTGAGGTAACAGGTTCCACCCTGATTTCTGATTCCGCTTAAATTGGTGAATTCTCTAGGAGCAGGCGGCTCCAACGCTTTGGTCTTTAATTTCTTCCCTTTTCCATACTGATTATTTGATACACTGGAATAATCCTCTTCAAATAGGTCCCCAAACATTGTGAAACTAAATGCTACCCGTACAAAAAATGACATGTTACGAAATGTTTTTATTTTTATAGCGAACTTTCCCCCCATCTCCCTATGTTCCACGTGGGGGGAGTATGGATTTCAAGTCGTTCCTTGGAAAGCACACAGGCTGCTCGGCCTTTGGAGGCACCAAGCCCTGGGTTTTTTCATCCCCGCTGCACACGACCTCGCGGGTCCTGGGCACGTTATTTAACCAGGGCTCCTTATCCGGGGACCGGGGTCCCGCCTACAAAGCGCGGCCACTGAGACAATCACATGACACAATTAAAGAGCGGCCCTTTGCGCACCGGGTTTGGCCCACATGGCATGACAGCTCTCTTCCAAAAGGCCTATTGGCATCAGTAAGGAAAAAAGAAAGAAGACCCAGCCCCGCACCCAAGGGACCGGGGCGGCACCGGCAGTCCCAGGCGCCGACCGCTTCCTACAATCTCTGCTTCTCACACTCCTCGGACCAGGGAATGGCACCGAAATGGATTAGAGGGAACACATTCACCTTTACAGCAGCTCGGAGCGCGGCCCCGCAGCTGGAGAGCCGCGGGGACGGTCGCTGCGGGGGAAAGGCTGCCGTTAAAATCACTGAGCCAAAAGCCCTCCCATCCCCTCTATCCAGCGATGCCGACGTGAGCTCCGGGGACCCAGGGCACCCGCTCAAGTGGCGAGGGCCCCTGGGCGAGGAGACACGCAAAGCTCCCAGCACAGCTCCTGAGTGACAGGAAACGCTGGAATGCAACCGTTTTCCTTTCCAACCCTTTCCTCGAAGCAACGCACGCAAAATGGAACTCGCAAGGGCGACCTGGAGCTGGTGGTCTGGATGATGCCTGCCTCTCCCACGCCGGGCCGAGGCCCGGGCCTCAAGCCCTCCAAGTCACCGCGGGGCCCAGGGGCGCAAGGAGGCAGGCCTCCGGCCCAGACGCCAAGACTCCGGGGCCCGGGGCCGCCCCGGGCGGCCTCTCCTCTCCCCCTCCGCAGGCCGTGCCGCCCACACGGCCCCCCAGGCCTCCCACGTCCCTCCCGAGAGCCCCGGCCGCTAGCTCCACTTACTGCCTAAAGCCCAGACCCCCGCCCCGGCCAAAACTCGAAGCGAACAGACGCCCCCACACAAGCGCCACCATGTTGGCGCAGGCGTGTCTCCCACAGCCCCCGAGCCCGAACGATTTCTGGAACGTGGGGACTACTCCTCCCAGGATGCCCCGCGGGAAGCACCAACCCCCCCCCCCACTTCGACCCCGCGTCGCGCGCGGCCTTCTGGGCAATGTAGTTCTTTTTCCGGGAGAGTTGGGGAATTGTAAGAGGGCAGAACTTGCTTCCCGTCAGCTCGTGGGTTCGCAGGTCCGTGGGTCCTCTAGGTCAACCAACCACTCATTCCACCATATTTAAAGGTTATACTTACTGTTGTTCGCAGCCCATACATTACACAAAGCTCACTTGTCTTTCGTAATCGCGAATTCCCAAGTTACCTAAATACTGGCAACATTTGTGTAAGGGCTTCGACTTTGCCATGCGCTTCCAAAGACATTTTCCACTTATCTCTGGTGAAACATGTCCCACGTAACCTTGGCTCTTTATAATATCTTCAATGCTTATTTTGTCTGCACAGACCCTAAGTAGCACGCACAAGAGTGCACTAAAAATGCTTCAAAATTATCCCCTCTTGCAGACTTGAATACCTTTGGTGGACTGTTTCAATAGCTTGTGTACGTAGGCTCTGCTTCTGGCATCTCCCGGAGCCAATCCAGCCTCCACCCCGGAATGAATGAGGGAGACAGGGAGAAGATCCTTTGGGCTCGAACTAAAGTTTGGAGAGAATGAGAACAGCTGCTACTCAGAAGTCCACGGGAATGTCGGCCCAAGGGATTTGCAGCGGTGCCCTTTAGGGAGACTCCTGTGGCTGGAACGCTGAGGCCATGTTGGCAGGGCAGGAACTGGAGGCAGCGGACCAGCTAGGAGGCCAAAGGTCTCTAGGAGCAAACGGCCCCGGAAATAGCCCGCCCTCAGTTCTCAGCTTGCTTGGCTCGCCACAGCCACCCCTTGGCAGCCTCCTCTTCATGACACTCCTCCCCCTGGCCCCAAGGCATTCTCTCTTGCTGCTTCTCTTTCTGCCCCTTGCTTCTCCATTGTCGGCTGTGCTTCACCCACCCCCACCCCCCTTCCAAATAGTGGATATTCCTCAAACTTCCATTCCCTGATCAGGAATGAGCACTGGAAGGTTGGCTCCACCAGGACACAGGCTGTTAAAACCAGAACAATTGTTGGCATGGAGGCCCAGACATTTCCGAACTGAGTGCATCAGCCCTGGAAATCCCAGAACATGACCGAGCAGGGATTGTGAGAAGCCAGACAGATCAGCGGGTGATGCAAAACCTGCTCTGTATTAGAAAAAGACCCAGAGAAGGGCTGGATCAGTTACCCAGGCTGAGGTTCCGTCATTCCCTGGCAAGGGGCGATGAGTTGCTTTTTATTTTTTCATTCGTGTATTCATTCATTCTGCCGAGGTCCAGCCTCAGCATGCAGGGGCTCCTGGTGGGATGAACGGCGTCGGCGTAAAGACTAGAGGTGAGACACTGTCTGAATGCAACTCAGAGAGGCATAGCAGGCAGCTCCACTCTGCTGCCTTCTGTACTTTATTTTTATACTTTTATGCATAACAAGCTTTTTACTATTGATTTCATATATTTTCCCAGGAAGGTTTAGATCATATAACATCATGTTCCAGTTAACACAATAGTACGTTGCTCACATAGTTATGACTATTCTGATTACATGTCAACAAATACAATATCAACCATAAATTTAAAGTTAATCTTAAACTAATGCTAATTTCCATTATTGTCTACTAACCTTTCAAAGTTCTGCTTTAGCTAAGCGGCCTATCTATCACCTACTATTTTGACATTCTATGAGGTTACCTAGCTTTTAATCTCCTTGGTTCGCTTAAGGCCAACCGAGGGGTAAGCAGTGCCTTGCAGTTGCTGGCATTAAGCCTTTGTTTCCTCAATGTAGATCATCTATTTTAATCAAGCAATGGGGGCTTTTTGTACTGCCAGTATGAGTTCCATTGTGTAGCTATAACCTTACACTGTTCTATGCTAAGACAGGGA
Source organism: Mormoops blainvillei (assembly GCA_004026545.1). Classification (NCBI taxonomy): domain Eukaryota; kingdom Metazoa; phylum Chordata; class Mammalia; order Chiroptera; family Mormoopidae; genus Mormoops; species Mormoops blainvillei. The sequence continues at coordinate 57,376 of PVJD01009423.1, forward strand.
GGATGTGATCTGATTATCCTTTCCCAGAAACTTAGGCTATCATAGTTTACCCATTTTCCATCTTTATTGACTATTCTTTTCCCATTCATATAAACTCCTGTAAAAGGTAGAGGAGGGTCAGAGGGAATAAAATGCTGTATATTAGGTTTACCCCTAGGGGGAAAGAACCAACAACGCCTGGACTTCCTTGGCCTATAAGGATCCAGTGTGGGCCTGGCCTTGTCCTGCAGTTGTGGTGCACGAAAAAGAGGTGGATTAGGCATCCCAGTGGGAGGAGGGGGAGTCATTTTATATTCTAATTCTTGTAACAGGCGTAGGGCTTTCTCAGAACTTAGTCCTGTAAACTTTCTAAGACACGTAGCACAAGTTTCGTTTGCCTCTCTTTCCAATTCTCCAGACTCAGACCCTGATACTGACTCATTGAATCCTGTAATCAGCAAAATCACCAGCATTCCTACAGCCACCACCATTCCCAAAGCAATCCCTTCCCCCTAGAGGCTTCTCAGCAGCACAGCTGGTGGGTGAGCACTTTGCACACGCCCTCTGCCACGCCTGTGACTTTGTCAAACGGTCCCGACATGCTGGCTCCTGGCACATTCTTTAACAAATATTTAGTAGACATCAGTATTTATTTAATAAGCATCTACTAAGTGGCAGGCACAGAGCTAGATGCTTGAGATTCAATATTAATCTGACTGACATGGTCCCTAAGTTCATGGCGCTCGCTTAGTAGTGGAGGACACTAAGAAAAAGCCAGATGATAGTGATGGCAGAAAGTAACTTGAGGGAAATAACAGAGGAACGTGACAGTAAATGGCAAGGGTGGAGGCAGGGCTGTCTCTGCTGCTGGCCTCAGGGCAGACTTCTTAGAGGATAACTAACCAATGAGGAGGCACATAAAGAGCATAGGAAAGGCCTTTTCGGGCTGCGAGAACAACACAAGCAAAGGCCTTGAAGTGGGAAAGGAAGTGTCCTCTTCCAGATGCAGGAAGGAGGCCTTGAATGAGTGGAAAAAGCAAATGGGGGCTTTTTAAAGAGGTGAATGGAAGCTGGACTCACTCACCTTTTGGCCAAGGCAAGATGTTTTCTCATTGCAACGGGAAGCCATTCAATGCTCTTATGCAAAAATAAGCATTGATGTTTGAACCGTGCCCTCTGGCTTCTGTCTGCAGGGCAAGGATAAAAGCAGGAAGGCCGGCTTAGGAGGCTGTTCTAGGAGTCCAAGCAAGAGACAATGGAGGACTGATGTCAGTGGTGGCAGAGAGAAAGGGCAGACTTGAGATCCGTTTTGGAGACAGGACAGGACTTGGTCATGTGGTGGCTTTGTGATGTGTCAACTGGGCGAAGCCGAATTCTGTTTCCCAGGTTTCCCTTTCCTGGGTGCTTCTCATTAGGGTTAGTCGCAGAGACATTTTTGCCTGAAATTGCAGGAGCCGCTTTTGTTTTCGTACACGTTGAAGTTTGGGACCGGCACTTTCGTAGCTCACACAAGATGTCCCTTATCTGCAGACTCACCTCATTGGCATAAAGCAGCAGTTGGACCTGCCACGGCCTTTCCTTTCCCTGGCTCTCCGTTCAGCTCCGCCCACACCTGGGACAGGCCTGTGTTCAGCTCTGTGAGGAAGACACCAAGTTCTCCTGCAGGGCCCCACGTCATCAACGTTGGAGGCAGTGAGACCACTCCAAGGTTCTAGTCCCTGCTTGTGGATCCCAAGCTTGTTTGTCTCTTCCCTACAGCGCACCTGTCTGCCCTTCCAGGAGACCCTCCCTGCTCTCCTGAAGCTCTAGCATCAGAGGCAGAGGCTGTTTACAGAGATCCCCTCCACCACATGGGTCAAATCCCTAGGACAAATCCCTGACTCTTTGTATCTTTGGAGATTCTGCTTCTCTGAACCCTGATCGAGATAGCTTGAATGGAGGGGCTGTGGGAAAGTGATAGCTTGTATATTTTCACTTAAAACTCTAGGTTGCTCAACATAGCATTCGTTTACTGAGCCAGACTGAGAGAGGGAAAAGATCTCAGGTAGGGAAGTCGAGTTGTGTTGTGGATTTATTAAATTTTAGAGGCTAGTGAGGTAACATTTGAATGCTATTACAGGATAATCTATGGGGTCAAAACAAATAAATTAGAACCAGAGGAGCAGTTTGGGAATTGTTATTATAAGAAAGAGCTTCCCCAAAGTCAGGGATGTCTGCAGATGAAACAGGTTGCTTCAGAGTGGGCTCCAGAATGGCCATTCTGGCAAGAAGGGAGGTCCAGGCGATGAATGGGGTACAAAACCGTACTTAATTTTAGGTAGTCTTCTAAAAGTTGCATTCACTATAAGTTTATATAGCTGTGGGACCTCCTGCATTAAACGGAACAACACCATGCCTACCCCAGCTGGAAAGCCCACAGTGACCCCCCAGATGTCTGTGGGCCCCACCCCTATGAGCAGTAATAATTTGGGCCCAACTCTCTCAGGGCTCATGATTACTTTTGCAAAAATTGGGATTTTTCCCCAAGTGGTTGGTGTAAGGTAAAAAACCATGACGCTGGCCTGAAAACCTTGCAAGCTCATTGGTATTTTCTGTTTCCGTATCTACGCTGTGTTACTTAATCATTTGTTATGCAATCTGTACCCAATCCTATAAACAGTAATTCAAGCTAAAAGTCATGTTTTATTAGTAGGTTAACAAATTAACTGAGAGGGGTACTAATCAGCATTTACAAAGAGAGGAAAAAAGGGAAAAGAATGGTAATCAAGTAGAACTGGATAAAAAAGCCAGAGTGCCGAGGATGAAGGCAGTTATGTGGCAGTTTTGCTTCAGCCACATGGATCTCTGCTTGTGTACTGAATTCCCATTTGCATATAAACAAAGGACAACAAATTGGGTTGCTTAAAAGCCCAGAACACCGTCGTCTCACAGCTCTGGGGCCTGAAGCCTGACATCAAGGAGTCGGCAGGGCCTCGCTCCCTCCGAGCACCAGGCGGGAGGCCTTCCTGGTCCTCTCTAGCTTCCCGCAGTTCCTTGGCTCCCGCTGCTTCCAATCCCCTCGACCACGTGGCCTTCTCCTATGCGCCCCTGCCTTCACGGGGCCCTCTTCCTGTAAGGACGGGGCTCACATTGAGATGGGGGTCCCCCTACTCCAGTAGGGCCTCGTCTTAACTAATTGTATCTGCAATGGTCTTCTCTCCAAGTCAGGTCATATCCTGACATACTGGGGGTTAGGACTTCAGTGTACCTTTTTTATGGGGCATGGGGAGGGACACAATTTAGCTCATAACAGCCTCTGGAAGTTGCCCTGTGCCCACGTGCAGTCCTTCCAGCTGCACCCTTCCCTGCACCGTCCCCCTCTCCGCCCCTCACTACCTCCCCAGCACCCCACTGCTGCCCTGCTCTTGGCCATTATAGATTAGTTTGCATTTTGTAGAATTCTCTATAAATGGAATTACACGGTATGGGTTCTTTTTTTTTTTTTTTTTTGGCCTGGCCTACTGTATGCTGCAGAATTATTTTGAAATCCATCCTTGCTGTTCATGTATGAGGAGTGCACTCTTTTTTATTGCCGGGAAGTGCTTCACTGTGTGGAGAAAACCAGACTTGCTACCCACTCACCTGTGGACGGATGCCTGTGCTGTTTCCAGCGGTTTAGATGACAAACACAGTTGCGATGGATGTTCACATACACGCTTCTGTAGGGAAGTATTCTGTGTTTGTTTAAGGGTGTTCTGTTAGGTGTGGTCCCAAGAGGAGACACAGGAGAGGCTTGGGAAAGCAAAGTTTATCGTTGTCACCGGTCCCCAAGACACAAGAGGCACACGCCACGCAGGGCCACAGAGCAGCACCAGGGTTGGTCGGGAAGCAGAAGAGCAGGGGCCGGGGAAGCCTAGGCCAGGGCTTTCCCGGGGGTTTTGTGGAAGGCAAGTCAGGGAAGGAGAAACGGGCTGGGACTGGCTAGTTAGAATGCTTTAGCGGGCTCCCAGCGGTAGGGGTGTGTCCTGCTTGCTTGGTCCCCGGCTCTGGGATGATCAAGGCTGAGGAGTATTGTCCCCAATGGCTCCACATTGCTTAGCTTGCATGTCAAAGGCATGCCCGGTGCTGGGCTCCTTGCTCTCTCTAATTCTGGGTAACCAGGTGTATGACAGCTACACGTTTACCTTTTTAAGGCACGGCCAAACCACTGTACAGTCCCCCAGCGGCACACAAGAGTTCTTTTGTTAAAACAGCCTTGCGTTTGTGGAAGAATGCCACTTGCTTATGATGTATTATCTTTGTACATTTTATATATAACATGTTTTATATGTGTATTTACATTTATATCATCGAATTTGATTTGCTAAGATTTCTTTAGGATTTTTGCATCTATGTTCAGGAGGGGTATTGGTCTGCAGTTTTATCTTCTTGCAATGTCTTTATCTAGTTTTGGTATGTGGTCATGCTGGTTTCATAGGCCAGGTCTGTTGTGCCATAGACTGCATCAGAATGCCCTTCGTGCTCCTACTGTATCTGTATTCCAGAAAACAGTCCGAAGTGGTGATATGTATTATTTCTTCCTCTAATATTTGGTAGCGTTTCTCAGCAAAACCATCTGGGATTGAAGTTTTATTTGTGAGAAGAGTTTGCATTACAAATTAAATTTTGTTTTAAAGATATAGATGTTATTTCCATCCAGCTTTTTTATTTCTTCTTGGTTAAACTCTAGTAGATCAGAATTTGTCCCTTTGATCTGAGCCATAGCACATATTGGCATAAATTGGTTCATGATATTCTCTTACTGTGCTCTTAATAGCTATGGAATCTCTAATGATGCCGGCTCTCTCATTCCTGATATTGACAATTTTTTCCTTCTCGCTTCTTTTCTGACCAGTTTGGCTAAAGTTTTATTGAGTTAACTCATTTTTTCAAGGAAGCAGCTTTGGGGTTCATTGGTAGTTTCTATTATTTTCCTATTTTCTATTTTATTGACGTTCACCCCGCAGTAAGCCTCCTAGGAAGGTGGATCATTCACCCCCATTTTCATTTCTCCGACACTCCCCAGAAAGTCCCCTGTCACTAAGGTAAACAGTGCCCAAGCAAACATCTGGCAGCAGGCTGGGCGTTTTGGACGGAACCCTCACGGCCCCTCCTTCCCCAGGGGCTCTCCTGTGAATGTCTCCAGAACACTTGCAGAATGAAATTCAGTACCAGGCAACAAACGTTGCTTAAGTGCTCTCTGGGTGTGGCACAGCCCGGGCACTGTCAGGGAAGGGGCAGACACGAAGAAGAGTTGCCCCCGACTTCCAGGCCCGCTGGGTAGAACGCAGAGGTCCGCAGGCAGATGGGGCGAGCCCGCAGCGGAGGTCTGAACCGAGGGCTGTGGGGGCAGAGAGAAAAGAGAGAGGAGTCCCAGCAGAGCGCTTCTGAGAGGCAGTGGGCCGGTAGGCGGCCACCCACTGTGTGGGACATAACCAGAGATATCCGTTTAAAGTGAGCGACGGTCACACCCACCTCATCCCTAGAAT